>CABFWB010000620.1:231123-252780 GCA_902151455.1 Timema bartmani | reverse complement strand
TCATAACTTTTTTTTTTTTTTTTTTTTCAAATCTAAATGAAGGATCCTTGGCAAAGGTGCAGCCAGAAGATGTGATGTTTTCTGTTTGTTTTATATTTTTTAACATGTAAACTTTAACTGTCATCATTTAATGTTCATAATATTAGTGTGGAATATTTTATGAGGGCTCCAACTTTTGTTTGTTTTTGTACAAGGATTTCTTCGGTCTAAAAGGTTTGGGAAGCACTTGCTTGGACCATGTGATCACCGAAGAAGGCCCCAGTTTACTAAAATGGCTACTCAAAGTACCACCCCCATGAATGGAGTGGTGGAAAAAACAGGTCGGTGACCATATCAACGAACAAAATCTAAATTGGTGGTCATTTGGTTTAAGTCCGACAATATACTGGACTGCCTTGAGGTGGATAGGTCACTGTTCGAATCTTGGCCTGGTACATTAAGGGTGGTTTTCTGCGTGTGATTTTCCTACCTCCTTTCCACGCTAATTTAGCTGCATCTTTTCTAAACTATTATGTATCATGTCTACTCCTTTAATAAAGGCAAATTGATGATAAACTTATGGCCTAGTAGTATTAAAAATCGAGAGACACTGTGTATTACAATCTGAAAGCTCAATTTCTCTTAATATTCATAAAGCCCACTTCGGTGGCCACATGGTCTAAGGCGCAACCCTCACAATAGAATATACTGACGATAACGGAGAGATTGGGGCTCGATCCCGGTCGGGTGTACTGAGGGTGGTTTTCCCTAAATGGTTTCCCCACTTTCTCCACAAAAATGCGGGTACACTTCCTCTAAGCTCAACCTTTCTCGTCCCTAGACAACTAGCGTAATTAGTACATAAGCGTACAACCCGAATGGGTAGTAAGACGCGTTGTTAAAAATAAATCATAAACGTCAAAATATCAACCTTCAAAATAAATTTGGAACAAATAGCTGGACCTCGGTGTTGTTGTTGACATTTTCTCAGCAATTATATTTAGTTCTTGCATCGCCTCTTACAATCCCACTGGGTCAAACGCAATAAATTAAACTGATGTAGTATGGATGAGAAGGGTATAATTTACAGAAAAAATACCTGTATTTGCATGGAATGAGAATGAGAAACCATTAACGAACAAAACTACCTTTAGTACATATAGGTGGAATTAAAACCCACCCTTATTTCCCCAGAAAACAGATTAGATGAGCCTGACATTTAGTCCGCGTGCCCACTAAAGTGGCTAGCATAAATTATGTTGTATAAACCATCAACACACTGCTAATTGAATTATTTTCAAATGAAAATGTGTATGAATATGTTTTTATATTATAACATTAACTCATTTAAAATCTAAACTCATGTTCACTATTTTCTCTTTGTCCTTACCTATGCAGTTCCTGGGTCCGGCACTGAAAGGCACGTACTGGTAAGGGTTTCTACCGTGACAGTTTACCGGGGTGAAGCGCTCCGGGTCAAACTTCTCTGGATCAGGCTAGGCTAGCTCTAATATCTACATGATGTTACGTCGGGGGAGTGAGGGTGGGTGCATGTAACACAGATATTATACTTATATTCTAATTCTGAAAAAAAAAATCAGTTTTATTTTTATCACCGCATCTACTACCTTTTCCTGTCTTACGCATGTATGATAGTTACTATAATGGGGTAGGTGTGAGAAAGGAAGTATTTTAGAGGTAATCCACCCGCATTTGCGTGGAAGGAGAGTGGGAAATAATTTAGGAAAAAGACTTAGAAGAGCCGACTGGGATTCGACCTCTGATCTCCCCCATTTTCAGCATGACAGTCTGACACAAGAATGAAGCCTTAAACGATTCGGCCACTTAAGTAGGTAAATAGATTTTTATTGCTAAATAAAGATAATAAAAGTATTATTATAAAATTCTTTGAAATCATTTATATTCAAGATTTAAAATAGATTCTAAGAAGTATTAAATCTGAGTCACTCATTAATTGTCACATAGGCTTCCCTTATGAGATAAGTATATTCACTCTTGATGTGAAAATTTACTTAACACAGTTTGGAGAGAGGAGGACTCAGGCTAAATGTAACCTATACTCGGCGTTACATAGAGGGAAGGAGAGTGAGAAAGGTACAGTACGTTACGTGTTTTATCTATGACTTATAGTCTTATTAGATATAAATTATCAAGTATCATAGCTCAAAGTCAGATTTCGATAATAAGGTACAATTTTGGCAGGTATAAAAGTAATTAAAACCATTTTCATGTGTGAAAAAGTAAAATTATGTGAGCTGCAACTAACATTTTTAATAGATTATATCAATACCCGTGAATTAATATCAATAATAAAGTAAAATTTATAAATGTTGATCTAAAAATGTTTAAATTTATTTTTTAAGACTTTTCCTATCAAAACGCTTCTATAGATAAACTTCTATCTAATATTTTCAGATTTATAACAAACAAATGGTATGGTCTTAGTCTTACTGCGGTACAAAATTAATAAAATTAATACAATATAAGCTTTTGAAACTTTAATTGAATCAATTACCTGAATATCTTGATTATGTGACAACGATGATAAAATGAAACTTATTCCAGAAGTTGTCATATCGTGTCCCTGTAAAAACCCCAAAAGAAAACAAGTGTTAGTCCAATTTGAGATTATTATTTTCAAATTATTTTTACAAAATATATTATTAACACTGGATAAGACTTTATTGAATCTATGTATGATATTTTGAGGCAAATGAAAATTGGTAGTTCAAGGAAAAGTAGAGGATTTTTGATGGTTTGTAGTTCAATATTAGAAACAATAGTTATATAATTATTATTTTATATTTTACTTGCGTTTAGCAAAAATTGGAAGGGATTGTGGGATTATCACGCTTAAAGAAAGCTTTGAAACACTTCCACATTAGATTATTTTACTTGAGAGCTGGTTCTGGTTGTACGCACTTACGCTAATGTGTAACGGTAGAGTGATTGTGAGATGAAATGGAGGACCTACAGTTTAATGTGAGATCCGAACCACAGTGGAGGTCCGGCATTACACACATTCACAAGTTGTGATTAATACACGTCTTGTCAAAGGTGAAGGAAGGTTTTGGCAATTGGATAAATCTGTGCCGGGACCGAGGATTGAACTCCGGACCCCCAGCAAAGAAGTCTCACACCTTACCCCTAGACCACCAGTTCACCCTTTTGTAGGCTTTAATATTTAGTTAAACGACTAGTCTAGTTATTAAGTAGGAATACAAAAACTAATTGGGTGGTGGAAACTAACAGAAACTAGCAGAAGATTTTTATTGTAAATATCGGCTGAATATCACTACTGTTAACCTATATGGAATTAATTATTATTTTCTTAGTAAAACTATGTTATCAATCAAAAGTGTTAATAAATGCTTTGAATAATACTTCACTAAGTATTACTTTGTAATTGGGTTTTTCCTAACTTATTGAAAGAACAAAATATATTAGTAAAATTATTCTTTTTTTGTTTGGCAGCTGTGACAACAAGACATATTATAGTTAATGAAATAATAAATTAAAAAGTATTATATTCACCTTTGTATTTTCTAATAATTGGCCACCAAAATAAATAAATATTTTTATAACGTAGAGAAAAATCCACACAAAATACGAGTTTCAAATTAAAACATTTTTATAGGGGAAGTGAAGATGTCGGCCCCATGTCGATTGTAGTATGTAAAAGAAAGAACCTTGGAAGGTATGTGAAATTGCCTTTCCCGGTTAAATTGGTAGGAGCTTTTGTTCTCGCTCATAGAAATTCTCGTGTGCTGATATAAGCAGTCGGTTCAGAAAGTGCACGTTTAACATCCCACCTCAAATAAATAATATAATTAATTTAGTGATTTCTGAAGCTTCAGTACTGTTAGTAAATATCATAATATATCATATTCTGAAAATTGAAAAATGACACCTGGACACGGGAATCGAACCCGGGACCTCCCGTGTCCAGGTGTCATTTTTCAATTTTCAGAATATGATATCTAGGTGGAGTAATCCCCACTAATAAGCATAAATAATAGCTCTGGCTATTAATTCTTATCATAATATATGTTCCTTTAAGTGGGTGGTAGATTTATGAGACCCTCTCATGCATTGTTTGTGATATACCAACAAAAAAATTGTCATAAAAATCCGGGCCCTGGTGATAAGCTGGGTTCTATCTGTGGTTTATGATGGTTTCAATAATTACCTCAAACATGAAGGTGTGGACTTCTTCACGGAGTTCAGCGATACTCATCACTTCGTCATATTTCGAAGCTTCTAGTATCATGTCCAAGAAAGCTCGACGCTTCTTGATGCCTGTGGCCAAAATAATAGTGTAAAATTCAGGCCATGGATAAAATAATAAGAAATTTTATAATTTATTTTGCGTCTTAACTGAGAAAAATCAACATAATTTTATATTAAGTGTCCCAGGACTAAGGAGAGGCACATGGATACATAATGTCATTTGCAAAGTTAGATTTTTATATAAATGCAAATTTTTAAAATACATTTTTGTGGCCAAAATTGATAACATTTTATCATATTATCAGTATTATTTTATATGTATTGATACCATATATCAAAAGTGACAGCTACATATCACATAATTGTCGTGTGAATACTTTAAAATATATCTAGTAACTTATCTTGATATCAGCTCTTCCTATGAAAATTTGACTGTACCCACTAAATTATTACAGTAGCTTAAAGAAGATGTGTAGTTTGAACTGCATAAAAAAATTGTTTTGTGCTATGAATAATGTATCCAATACCAATATAAGCATTCCTCCCAGTTATAACATTTTTAGGGGGTAGTTTAGTACTCCCACTCCCTCTTTTCTTTCAGAACTCGTTCAAACACCCATAATTTTTCAGATACAGTTTCACATTTGTACCTCACCAAACTTTAAACGTTACTGCGCCTCTGCTTTGACAACATAAATGATTATAAAAAGAGTCACCAGCAAATAGATTTATTTGGCTAAAATGGCTTTCTTTATTTCCAGTGAACCCGCCTCGGTGGCGTAGTTGGCTAACACACTAGTCGTGTTGAGCTCGACCGCCGAGGACGGGGAGATCGAGGTTCGAATCTCGGTCGGGTGAACTGGGAGTGGTTTTTCCTAAATGGTTTTCCACTCTCCCTCCACGCAAATGCGGTTTCACTTCCTCTAAATTCAACACTCTCAAATCCTAATCCATTAGCGTAATTAGTACAAAAGCGTATAACCTGAACGGGTAATAAGACGCGGTGCTAAATATTATTATTATTATTTATTTCCAGTGCTACTGTAGTGTGAATTATTTCTAGCTGATGTCAAGGTTTTAAAAGTTGTATCTTTAGGGGCTGTAGTTTGGTGGTGTGTTGTCCCAGGTTGAGTTAGTTTGTAGGTCATGTATTGATATAGCTATGTGTTGTCTTACACTTTATATTTGTGAGAAGAATCTCTGTTTAATCTGTGCCATTGTGAGATTGTATTAATTTACGGAGAGGGATCTAGTCGTTGTATTTTTGATCTGAAAGTTATTAGAATGTCACTAATACCGGCAACATTAACACTAAAGCGCATCAATAAAATAAACCATTTGTTTGTAAAGGACATGTTATATTCCCCTAATAAAATGTAATTATAATAAAATTGGCTTCACATTGCCGATTCTATCACCCGATATTTCTAATCAATTTATAGGCCATGAATATACTTACACAAATCATCATCTTCATTTTGTTTTAGTTGATCTTCCATGTCTCGTTTCTCTTGCTCAGCAAGTTCTTCTTTCCTCTGCTTTATTATCTACAAAATAAACAGAATATCTATTTGGAGAGTGAATTCAACTATATTCTGTATCATGTGAGCAATGAAATGCATAGAATACGAGAAAGGGTTTCAACTTAATTGAATTTATGTTAATTTTTTTTGTATGAGGCACTCATTGTTTCAAATTTAAAAGCAAATGAAAAATTCTATTTTTTTTTAAATATAGAATATTGAACTTGTCTATACCTTTAAAGTGTTTGTATGTACAGTAAATGATTGTACACGTAGCACAAATAAATGTAGTATTGAATAAAATATCTTATTATTCTTGGAAGTTACATTAGTTGACAGTTGACAGAATTGAGTGTGTCTATCATGTGACACCTGGCAAGTACACCCTTAGAACATCGTGTAAATTCCATTTACCCTCAAAGGTAACAATCTTACCTTGAATACTTTCCTTATGGTGTAACTTATAAAAGAGCCATAGTGTAATCACACAAGGTTAACGGAGTGTATATGGTAAGTTTCTGTTTATTAGATACAATAGTGGATCGTTGCAGCGATGGCTACAGATTATTGCTAAATGTATTCAAAACCTTTTATTGGCAAAAGTTATGAAGAAGGAGGCCTTAAATGACTTTCTATTTAGAGATTAACTCGTTAAAGGATAACAACTTTTCATAGCTTTTGAGCTTTCGGTGTTTAATTTTAAAACAAAACGCATATTTTTCATCTTCATACCACGATGAGAACTTTAAAACTACCCCTTTCACGGATCTATTTGTTGCTCCATACCACTCAAGTAATAATTGAGCTGTTAGTTTTAACTGAAGAGAAATACTTTATAAAATTGATATAAATCAAACATAAATCAGCGTACAGTACATTAAACCTGGAAATGCGCTAGGAGAATTGGGTATTCCTTAGAAGCTACTATCTATGACGGCATCCTCAGCATCTAAAATTTAAAATGATGGTCGTTTGTCAGAATCGGTTAGGTCATTTTCTTTTAATATCAACTATCGGAAATGGACTTATATAAATTATACATAGGTAGGTGTGTTCAATAATATCTTCTACAGCTGCCACATTTGACAAATCCTATCGATGTCGGTAAAAATATGGAATGAGGATAGCTGTGGCGTAGGTAGTACTGGCGAGGTTAGTCATTAAACTTTCATGGAGGCGTTGTCAAAATGGCATGGGTGTATGCGCCAACAAATTGTAGGTGAATTATATAAAAGATAGAAAGGATTGATGAAAATATATTTTTGAATTGCACAAAGTATAAATAAATATTTCATTCTAGCACTAAAATCCATAATAGTTACCTTATTAGTCATCTCATGCAGAATACCAATCGACTTTTTTTGACGTCTACCATTATCTGACAAGCAGAAGATTAGGTCGGGCTGGAGCCAGGGCTGAAATGTTCTCTTGGTAATAGCCTCCCCCATTCTGTAATTTAATAAATAAAACTGTAAGTTGAATTCGTGTCTCTAGAACTAAACTATTTCAAAATCAGGTTGAAATTTATTTTATTAATTATACTTTTGAAATAAGAGCTATAAAAATCTTAATATAATGTTGTATCGATGTGGAGATTAATTAAAATTAAATTCGCCAACATTCAGAAATAAATTATGGAAAACACGTTTCTTGGAAAAAATAAGTTCAGTTCAGTCATCTAAGATTAGTCACAGAACTAGACGCTATAAAGATTGTTTCATGTCTTAATTTTAAGATTAATATTTAAGGAATGGCAACAGTTAATCAGAGGATTTTATTAATTATACTTGGAAGTTCTGAAATTATATTGATGATTTGGACTAAACGGGTGTCTTACTATCCCAATATCCATTGTAGCCAATCCACTGAAAAATTAAAAATTCAGTCTGTGAAAAAATTGTTGGCTCTACAACTCTTTTTTAATTATTTAAGGCAGCACAACATGGTAGCTTTCTTAACTTTCCATGTCTTAAAAATTAGTTTTGAAACAAATAGGCCGTAGTAAAAAAATACTAGAGTAAGAATAAAATTAAAAACCTGCCAAAATCAAGTCCAGAATATTTTTTTGTTTAGATAATTAATATTAGTGCTATTATGTTCTTTATTTCACTTACTCCCTTGTAGCTTGTACAAAATCTGCACTGCCGCCATCTTGCGCGCTAATATTGATTCCCATGGCCGTCTCTGAAAATATACGTAATTTATCAATAAAACTAGATAAGATTTGAAAAGATTTGCATTAATTGTTTTTATGTAGATAGTTTGATTTGTTAATGTAAGATTTTGAATAAATACAAAACATAATTATATGATAAGCTTTCATATTTACAATTTTAAGTAATAAACCGCAAATGAGTAAAAAAAAAGTTAGTTCGATATGATTTTAGAAATTTTAAGGATATTAATATATTATTTTTATTCTCGTTGTATGGATCCTAATGGAAAAAAAGATGGAGTCTTTTTAATATTATAATACTTACATTTACCAATAAAAATTTTAAATATTTATCTACACGCTATAATCAAAGATCAAAATATGTTGACTTAGCTATCTAAAGTCAGTTAACGTTCATGTTTATGTAATAAATTGTTTAGAATTTATAATCGATTCTTCTAGACTTGAGAGTCTTTCCGTTTATTTTTGTTGTTGTTGTTGTTGTTGTTGAATGCTTGATAATTAATATCAATTAGGTTCATCCATCACTATACCAATTAATTAAATCGAGTTTGAACCTGCCTGATTATTTACTTTATTTTTTTAAGTGGAAATTATATAATTACCCTTGTTCCTATGTTTATTAACAGCAAAAAAACCTGATTAGGTGGGCAGCATGGTCTAAGACATCACTCTTACGTTAGACTCGACTGTTGATGACGAGGAGATTGAGGATCGAATCTCGGTCAGGCATACTGAAAGAGGTTTTCTCCTCAATGGTTTTCCACTCTTCCTCGACGTAAATGTGGGTCCACTTCCTCTAAATTCAACCTTACAAATCCCTAACACATTATTGTAATTAGTATATAGACGTATAGCCCGAACAGGTAGTAAGACGTGGTACTATACAAAAAGCAATAAAATGTCCCGATTTAGAATGAGAAAGAAACAAATAAAATAACCTATTATAAATATTCACACTAGTAAGTACATAAACAATTACTTTGGCTACACTTTACTCACCACATATGATATCTAAAGCACATAAAGTGACATATGGGTTGATGTTAAATTCCTCGTCACTCTCTTGCTCCTGCAACTTTCGCACCATTTTCAGGCTATTGGCGTTGAAAACATCCATGCAACCTTCCAGAATCTTGAAATGGAATGTCGGACTAATAATTTTACGATGTTTCCTCCATGTTGGACCTGTTCGAGAAATTGTTTGGTAAGATTATTGTTCCAAACTATTTTAAAGGATACTTGAGAAAAATATAAATTGTTAGTATAGTTTTGTACGTTGTAGTTAAACCCTCTTTGCAAGGCAATTAGTACAGATTGAAAGTAATCAACTTATATCCATTCAATTCAATAATCATATTAGTTTATGATTTTTTTTCACCCACATAGCAAAATGTAAATTATATAGTAAACTTTTAAATGTAGGTACAAAACCTAATACAGGAATCATGTCAACTATATGTTTTATGAATTAAAAAAATAAATAAGTAATTCTAAAGCTTAACGTGGCTCTGCTCTACCAAGAGGGCTAGCCAGGTTCATATTCACATGCAAGACTCACTTATATCTCCTAATACTCTACATATATTATATGATAATAATAATGAATAATTCAAGAAAATACTGATAAGCTATTCTGTGACTTCGCTAGGAGAATATAATATACGGTGTAATTTAGGTGGGGTTAAATATGTAAATAAGTTAACTGAAAGCGATTTTGAAAAAATAAAGATTTTTTTTTAACTTGACTAGTTTTTCAGATTCCCAAATGAAAAATCATGGGAATCTTTACTAAGTATAGATTATTATTTGATTAATCTACATTTAGTAAATAGATTATAGGACTGTATGTAATATAATTACTATTTTATTTTTGTGTATTCATAATACATCATATCCCAAGGTCATTGAGTATTATATTTATAAAGAAATAATAATAGTTAATAGAAACTGAACATGCACTCAGACACAAGTAAAATGGTAAAATTCTACACGGCAGATTAGGTGGTCTGAGTTGAACCCATTTCCATCAAATCAAGGTCATGGACATTATCCTTGTGATCAATTTAACTGGTCTTATAATGATTAAATAGGAAGATGTCACTTAAAACCAATAGGATTGGATTTGAAAGCCATTTTTACTTTGTAATTATTGTAGTGGAGTAATTTGAAGCTCTGATTCATTTTGTGATTTCTAGGGGTTTTTTTTAAGAGAGTATAGGGAAATATATCTCTAAGCACATACAAACTCAACAAAGACATTTGACACGTTTAAAAACCAAATAAATCACAAAAATAATGTTTACCATACCGTTTTATTTCAATATAATATAAGCAAAAAAGTATGGCTTTAAGAAATTAGAATTGGTATTTTAATTATTTTTTCCTTGGAAAACTATCTGTATATTCAATTAGTACAAAATAACTTTCTCAGAATCTTAAACGGTTGATATATATATACAGGCCAATTTAAAGATGAAGGAACTTTTTTGACACTTACAAAAACTAATAAAGCAATGTTCGTATAATAATAAATTAAATAATTTGACTTGAAAATGTCATTGTTCATAGATAATATCCATATCTATGAAATAATACAAATAACAAAATAAAAGGTTATCAACGTTAGGTTTAAAAAATAGATTTGTAATGTTCTAAAATTTCCTTCTTACAGAATCTTACTATAGCTCACCTGAAGAAGTTAAAAGACCAGCACCGAGCCATCTGTGTAAGAACTTGTAATTGTTCCCTTTATCCAGCAACTTGCTGCTTGAAAGTATCGTCTGTAAAAAGAAAAAATTTCTAAAGTAAAAAAAACTGCAATAATTTATATGAACTTTCTAAGTTATAGTGAGATTAATTGATGTAATTCCTATAGTTTGGTATACACCGTTACTAAGGAAATAAAACTTGAAATATACACACTCTAAAATTGTATACGCCAGCAATAATTAGTTTCAAATATATTGTGAACATTAATTTATCTTTATAAGACATATTTAATGCACATAAAGGCCGTTAAGGCTTAATTAAAATGTTTGTAATCCATGAATAAATTCGTCTACACTAGTTATCTCTGGGGTTTATTAATTAATTCCTTTTAATCTATTTTTTAGTAGTTATTTACGAGTGGTGTTATAGTTAATTTATGGCTCAACTAAACAAGATATCATTTCTTAGGGAACTGCATGGCTTCTAATCGGAAACAGAGTTATCATTCTCTTGTTTTAGGGTGACCTGGTGGTCTAGAGGTAAGGTGTCAGACTTCTGTGCTGAGGGTCCGGGGTTCAATCCTCGGCTCCGGCACAGATTTATCTGATTGCCAAACCCTTCCTTCACCTCTGACAAGACGTGTATTAATCACAATTTGTGAATGTGTGGAATGCCAGGCCTCCACCGTAGTTCGAATCCCACGTTAAACTGTAGGTCCTCCATTTCATCTCACAATCACCCTACCATTGCACATTATGGTAAAGGTGTATAACCCGAACGGGTAGTAAGACACGGTGCTAATAATAATAATAATAATCTTGTTTTAGTGTGCTCAAACCTCCCTTGAATATAAGACAAATCTCGCAACGCTGTATTCGTCAATGTTGCCAGTAGCTCCTTCTTACCCCAGCTCACTATATTACCGACACAACTGAAAGCTAGGAGATTTGGCAACAGTTAACCGAGAAAGAGAAATCGAAGACAAAGCTTTTCTCCATAAGACCTGCAGTTCCCTCAGCGATAATATTGGGTGAATATTTCTATCAGAAATAGGAGCAACTGGATGTATTGTATTGGTTCGAGTGGACGCAACTAAAAGTATAAAGACATACTTTTAAAGCACTGTGTTCAGGAGGAGTGCTGGCACGTCGCTTACCTCAACGTATTTGGGGTCGCTGACGAAGATGAACAATTCTGATCCCAGCCACAGACGAAATATTGAGCCAAATTTATTTCTCAGTCTCACTAGGGATTGAAGGAAATCTGCAACATTATAATTATAGCCAAATATCATCATTTTGATGGATACCATATCATACTAGCACATTATTATGCTATACATTCTTCATTCTATCTGTCAAATATAAACATAGAATTTTAATTACTATTTTTTGTATTTAAGTATTGTTTTTGGAAAACATATTAGGAAATATTTTATGTATAATTATATCATCATTCAAATACATTACAGTCAACCTAAAAGTGTCAGAATTTTTGAAAAATACTAACTGTTTTTGACGTTCCAAAGATAAATAATACAAGCCACTTCTTCTATGTTGAAGGTGGCGATGACAGACTTTCTTTACAAGGAAGTAGGTGTATTTTTGTCCAGAGGGATCAGTGTGCAGGCTTTATTTTTTTCCTACCACACCATCTAGTACCTTCTGACTACTTCCATCAATTATTATTATATTAGCCTGTAGGCACTCAGCTATGGATATTTTGGCAATATATTAATTTTATAGCTACGATAAATTGCTCAATGAATATGACATGCAAAATACTGAAGCCGTTATTTGTATATTAACTTTCTAAGAACACATATTAAATCAGAAAAAAAAACCCATATAAACTAGCCTTACCTACCAAAGTACGTCTAATCACATGACCTCAGGATGGCCTTTTTTCTTTTTTTTTTATATATAGAGAGAAAATTTCAATTTCATAGCTTTAACATTTTAATCTATTGATTCGTAATCGAAACTGGGACGCTCACATTGATATGCAGGTAGTGTGTCAATTGTTCAAAGACGTCGCACCAACAGTATGATATCCTATGCGAAAATTCCCAACGAGATATTTTATCCGGGCAAACGTCACGGCGTCTTAGTGCCCGTTAGGATTAGACGCATGCAATTGATACACTGATGGGATTATTATTATTATTATTATTATTATTATTATTATTATTATTATTATTATTATTAGCACCACGCCTTACTACCCGTTCGGGCTATACGCACTTACGCTAATGTGTAATAGTAGGGTGATTGTGAGATGAAATGGATGACCTACAGTTTAACGTAGGATCCGAACCGCGGTGGGGGCCTGATGGGATAAGGATGAGCAAGATAGGTTTTTAGAGGAAATGTACCCACATTTTTAAAAAAAAATTATTAATTAAAAACTGGGTCGGAAGAAATAAAATTACAAGATTTTTCTGTCTGTTTGAAGCAAATAAAAGCGTTGTCCAGGAGTAACCACACAATCCATTGTGTGATTACCACGGATAGCGCCGGGTACTTCTGCTGGTGTGGACTAGAATATTATGATACAGTAATAATATATTATATAACGCTCCATATAAGTATCCTATAACACTCCTTATCTCTAAGTTGCCCGTTTCGGTGGCTGCGTGGTCTAACGCGCTACTCTCACAGTAGACTTGACTGACGAAGACTGGAAGATCGGGGTTCGATCACGGTCGGGTGCACTGAGGAGGGTTTTCCTAAATGATTTTCCACTCTCCTTCCACGCTAATGATACTTATTACCAAATAAACCCTCCCAATCCTTGAACCATTAGTATAATTAGTATGTAGGCATATAACAATAATGGGTAGTAAGACGTGGTGCTAAAAAAAAGCTACAAACTATTTTAGAATTTTTTTAAATGTCATTGTAGAATATGTATAAATTACACGATACACCAACAACTTTGGGGGTACGCGAACAAAAAATTGGTTGACTACCACCACCTAAGACCACGCGACCACCGATGTGGTCCAACCACGACTTACCTCGGTTGTTCACGTTCATCTTGAGGGCTCCTATATCTCTGGTATTCCCAAGAAGAGGTATACAGGGTGGTCCAGGAAGTTTCTCGGACAGTTCGAACATCTTGTTGGTCCTCGTGAGCCTGTAGGCCAACCAGGCCAAAACCGCTCCGATGAACAGTGTCACAAGGGACAACATCGTGGCTTAAGGACACCTCGACAAGAACGTGGAATCTGGAAATTAAGAATATCGGGGCTGTGTTCGGATATTTAAAGGGCACTTTAGAAGAGAAAGGTCACAAACTAGCTTCGACCCAGGACTGAACGCCCAACTCTAAAAACTAGAACCAAGCCAGATCAACAATTCAGAGAAACTTTTTAGAACAGATGTACTCGACATTTTTTTGAGCCACGGGTAGTATTCTAATCGTTGACAAGCTTTAGTGCAGCATTTACACACATCTATCAATATTCAATGTTATATAAAAATGTGTATATATATATATATATATATATATATATAAATGAATGCGTTCTGTTTATTTTTGTAATTTACCAAAACTCTGTTTATTTACTTGAGGTATTTAGCTTGCCCCTGTTCAACGACTGGTTATATCAGTACACGAGTATTTCTATGAGCGGAAACGAAACGGCCTACCAGTTTTGCCAGGAAAGGTATTTTCTATACCTTCCAGGGTTCTTTTACATGCCACAATAGACATGGGACCGACGACTTTACTTCCCCTCCAAAGGAAGTTGTGCAACGGGTTTTTATCGCTCAAGAGAAATCAGTCGATCCCAGCTGAGTTTGAACCCACGAACATTAGGTCCTGAAGTGAACACTTTACCCCAAGACCACTGAGGTCAATTATCTTACTAAAAGCCCCAAGTAGTCTATATCTATATTAAGTAATATTAAAACCAGTTTAAAGATTTCAAAATAAGAATGCGCATTTTAAGTTGAGCCACGCAGTGCTACCACACGTTCTTAGCTATCCATAAAACTCCCCTACCCTCAATTTCATTTATGTGTAACAATCACGTCACGGTAGTAACCATAACTTAGTAGGTTTACTCACAAACTCAACCAAATCAAGAAGATTTAAACTTATCAATAGAAAAAATTAGATATGCATCGGTAGTCGTATGGCCTAAGGCGTCACTATAGTGTTTGACTGTAGTTGAGGTGTTTTTTCCTAAGCGTTTTACCATTTTCCCTCCACGCAAACGCCGTTATATTTCCTCCACAACTATACCTTTATCATCATTATTTCCATTAGCGTAGTAAACGTATGCGTATAGCCCCAACAGGTGTTGAGACACGAAATTATTTATTTATTATTATTATTATTATTACTAGCACCGCGTCTTACTACCCGTTCGGGTTATACGCACTTACGCTAATGTGTATTGTAATGGTAGGGTGATTGTGAGATGAAATGGAGGACCTACAGTTTAACGTGGGATCCGAACCACGGTGGAGGCCTAGAACTCCACACATTCACAAGTTATGATTAATACACGTCTTGTCAGAGGTTAAGGAAGGGTTTGGCGATAAGATAAATCTCTGCCAGGACCGAGGATTTAACCTATAACCCTCAGCACAGAAGTCCGACACCTTACCCCTAGACCGTCAGGTCACCCCAAGCCAATCATTTTACATAATATGATATATTCAATAAAAAAATTACAATTGGTTTTTAGTTATAACTTAGTAGTAAAGATTATTAAAATAACTAATATTAAATTTATCTCTAGATGAAAATGGTCTAATATGCCTCATCACCTTTGTGTTCCCTTGAATTTGAAAAAGTAATGGTGGCTACTTAAAAAAGATAAAAAGCGATAGCATTCATTTACGCCGATTAAAAATATTGACAAAATAAACCATTTTTCCAAAAGACCATTTCAACAACATTTCAAGAATAGTTTTTGAAATAAATTTTAGAGTTTCGCTGTACTCTTTCATCTTTAAACGTACACTGATTTTCTTAATACAATCCTAGTCATCCCTTTTTGATTTTATTAAAAACTTAAAGACAGAAATATTGTGGGGGGAAATAAAAAATTTAATATATTCTAAGGTAAAAAATAAAACTAACTCTGGACAAATAATATTGTAGTCGTGTCTATATAAAACAGTTTAGTTATCTGTTATTTTCGTTTTATATTCAGGTCGTGCCTGATTATATCCCTTAAATATATACCAAAATTGTGTT
The DNA here is from genome assembly GCA_902151455.1 of Timema bartmani. Taxonomy (NCBI): domain Eukaryota; kingdom Metazoa; phylum Arthropoda; class Insecta; order Phasmatodea; family Timematidae; genus Timema; species Timema bartmani. The sequence continues at coordinate 236,925 of CABFWB010000620.1, read as the reverse complement.
AATTATCTTCGTCATCCAGTCGTGTGCTAGATATTTAAATATAGTTAAACGTTTTTGTAAGCTAATATCAAAGTGATTCATTTTCAATATATTATTTTGGTGAAACTTTGGAAACATATTTATGAGACAGATATAGATTTAAATGTTATGCTTCTTGATTTTTAGGGCACCTATTGTTTATTAATAGATAATAGTTACATGTCATTGACTATTTATACGATAGTTTAATACACTTAGAAGATTTTATTTTGAATTAATTTGTGTATATATATATATCTATGTCAGGAAGCTAAGGGCGGGAATAGTTAATACATATGTATATTAAACAATGTGTCACATTTGATTCTCTAAAAATAGTGTATCACATGCTCATCGAATCACATATAGAATATGGTATTACCTCATGGGGTAAGACGAATGATGTATATTTAAATCAACTAATAAATGGTGACCTGGTGCTCTAGAGGTAAGGTGTCAGACTTCTGTGCTGGGGGTTCAGGGTTCAATCCTTGGTCCCGGCACAGATTTATATAATTTCCAAACCCTTCCTTCTCCTCTGACAAGACGTGTATTAATCACAGCTTGTGAGTGTGTGGAATACCAGGCCTCCACCATGGTTCGGATCCCACGTTAAACTGTAGGTCCTCCATTTCATCTCACGATCACCCTACCATTGCACATTAACGTAAGTGCGTATAACCCAAACGGGTAGTAAGACGCGGTGGTAATAATAATAATAACTAATAAATATTCAAACTAAAATTCTTAACATAATTAATGATTAAAACAATAGTACCAAAATCATGAATAAAGAATGGGAACCATTGACAGTAAAAAACAAGTAGAGTTCAACTGTATATATAATAATTCATTACTACTACTCAGAAATATGTAAAGTAAGATAAGCTCACAATCCCCAGGCAACGACAGTATAAAATTAATTTGTATAAAAATAAATACGGAAAACAACACAAGAAAATAATAATACCGACACTTTTTAACATGATACTGGATACCCTTTTGGGAATAGATAAAATAACAAAATGTGAATATAGAAATAAAAAAGGGCTAACTGGTTCACAGACTTAATGAACTAATAATAATATATTGGCTAAATATGACAAGTTATTAAATGTACTCGAGATTTGTTTTTGAATAGTAAATAAAACGTAATTCAATAGATTTAAGAAACTTAAACTGAGTATTAGAATTATGTTATGCTGTAAGAATAAACTTAAAGGAATGTAATATATTCATCATATCTTTATACTATTCCATGTATGTACGACATTTATGGTTAGGCTGACAAGCACATAATACTTACCTGGTTCATGTTTGGTGAGTAAATATGTTGTCCTGATACAATAAAAAAAACACTACTACTACTATTACTTACGAATACTCTGAGAGTTATAGGTAAGAATGCTTTCTAAAATATTCATTGTTATGTTTTGACTTATAGCTTAGTTAGAGCGGGCACTTTAGAATCCTAAATTTCTTGAATCGGTCGAATTGTATGGTATTTGAGAGATTTTTGATTTGTAAAAATCTCAAAATATGATCTCGAATGCAATTATAAATTATTACTTTGACTTCAAATAACAATTTTAAGCAATTGGTAAAAGGAATTTATACAGACTTGTGTAGTTGGGACATTAACAAAATCACCAAAAAAATGATCCAAATGTATTGATATAATTAATCTACTAAAAAGGGGTTTTCTTTGTTGTTTATGGTGTAATAGTCATCACAAAAAAAAGTATCATAAGTGGTCTTAAAAAATTTTTTTTAATAAAATGTAAATAGTTTTCCTTTAAATAAGATTGCATGTATATAAACATTCGAATTTGGATTCGATATTCGAAATCAAACGTAAGATTTGGATTCGAGAAATATCGGATATGACCCAACGAGACTTATAATCCATAAATAACACAAAAACGTGTTTAGCGTTAATTATCTCGCCTTGAATAGCAGTTTTTGTAATTAATGGGCAATTTAATTGATAATTGTGTGACTTATAATTAATATGTTTTAGCAGTAAATAAAAGTAAACTAGAGAAAAATTTAATAAAAAGCAGAATTTTTGATTGTCCAATGGCGTAGTTACTGTTGATTCATTCCGTTTGGTTGTCGGGATTCACAACGTTTGGAGACACATCTTTTCGACATTGACTCATGTAATTCTGATCAATCGATTTTCATGGAATTTTTTAATCAAAGCTTATAAGCTGACCTGCCGACAGCGTACTTAATATTTTAAAATTCTAAAAATAATCTAATGGTAAGCCACGATTTCAGAAAGCGACACTTTCCTTCGAAAGCAATATTTCGAGTTTTAACAAATCAATTTTATTTATTTTTTAACAATCTACTTTAAGAATTATCATATCAAAGTTTACAAACTTTTAATAAGTTAAATGGTAATAAAATAAAATGATTTCTTCAATTTTGCTGAACCTATTTAATTTATGTTTTTAAGTGATAGCTATTATTGAAAAATCGACAAAATTGAGAATTAATTTAACCACATGAAAGAATGAATTTTCAAATATCATAAATCTACTACAACAATTTAATCTAAAAAAAAATTCACAGTGAGTTTGCATGGACCTACAATTACTTTTTAACATATTTTGGATGCTTTTATGAAATAAAAGATAAGCTGGCCGTTGCAATGACATGCAGCCTTGAAATTTTAGAAATTTAAATTGTAAATGTAATTAGGTTGAATATATATTCCAATTCTAATTTTAATCCCAAGTTAGATCATTCTTTCTTTGATTTTTTTTTTATTGAAAATTTTCTGCCACATTTTTGGTGTAGCGTTAGTGGTTTTTAATATATATATATAAGAAAATCTGTCGTATACAGCTCCAAGAATCACTCTCGAAAGTAATCTATTCACGTTTTAAAAATATAAACTAATTATTTGTTTACCATTACTTGACCGAAATATAAGTAGTAGGCCTACTTTGAAATATTAAATCGGGAAATAGAGGGATGGAAGAAAGTCGTGTATTATTAAATATATTATGTGGTTTTTAAAATATCACTTTTCTGCCACTAGAACAGTAATAACAAATTAGAAATATTGGTAAAAAAATTCACGATTAAAAAGAACTAATTACTCACTTGTCCGAAATCCTGATGTTTAACTGGAAAATTAAATTTAAAAAAATTTTCTTTTCAAAATCGGTGTCGATGAATTAAGTAGTATGTCTCTAAAGCGAACAGTTGAGCTCGGAGAGATGCATTGACGGATATTACTGCCGACACCGGCCTCTTATTTGTAGCGCGCAAGCATGACAGATGACTTGGCGATATGACTCGAGGATATTCAGCTCGAACCTGTCTCGGTCACCACTTGGAGACTCACTCGTGGACCATCCTTACACTAATCGAGTCTTCAATCATTAATTTGGTGACCTGGTGGTCTAGGGCTAAGGTGTTCGGGGTTCAATCCTCGGTCCTTGGTACAGATTTATCTGATTGCCAAACCCTTCCTTCACCTCTGACAAGACGTGTATTAATCACAACTTGTGAGTGTGTGGAGTACCAGGCCTCCACCGTGGTTCGGGTTCCACGTTAAACTGTCTCACATTCACCCTACCATTGCACATTAGCGTAAATGCGTATATTCCGAACGGTTAGTAAGACGCGATGCTAATAATAATAATCATTATTTTCGACTCTAGCCCCACCTCCCCACGTGAGGGATCGTAAGATTTTCCGTCACCACCCCCCACCCTCCAACCTCTATCTCATGGTTTTTTTTTGCGATTTGGTAAATTAGATTATTTTAATAGTTTGGTTAATTTTATACGTAAGGATTAGTTATAAAGCAAGTGATGTGAAATTTTAGAATACTTTAAATAGCAGTTCTATTAAGTGTAACACATAAGTAAATGAAATATAAATTTTAAAATGTTATTAATACCTATATTTATTTTCTAATTTAAAAAAAATTGTTTCTCTATAAACATTGATAAGAAAAAACCTTGCGTAAGATGGATTCTAACCTCTCCTCCCTCCCGAAAGAAAATACTGAAACCCTACCCCTTTCCCTCCAAAAAAAAACACCTTACGTAATTTAAAGATGGCATCTAGAACCCAAGATCATTTCTGCCACTCGGTGACCTGGTGGTCTAGGGGTAAGGTGTCAGACTTCTGTTCAGAGGGTCCGGGGTTCAATCCTCGGTCCCGGCACATATTTATCTGATTGCCAAACCCTTCCTTCACCTTTGACAAGACGTGTATTAATCACAATTTGTGAACGTGAGGAATGCCAGGCCTCCACCGTGGTTGGGATTCCACGTTAAACTGTAGGTCCTCCATTTCATCTCACAATCACCCTACCATTACAAATTAGCGTAAGTGCGTATAACCCGAACGGGTAGTAAGACGTGGTGCTAATAATAATAATAATAATAATAATAATAATTTCTGCCACTATTTCCTACAGTTGATAACTTCGGTGTTCAAGTTACTAGTTTACAAAACTGAGAAGTAATTTTTAACTTAAAACATTTTGATTGTAAAACTAATGTTGAATGTGTTTACTAAATAAAAAGTATTATCTGGCCCGTTGAAATAACAACCTTTATATTTTAGAAATGTAAATTCAATAAATCTATGCACAATATAATATAATCCTATCCTAATTTTAAGCCTAAACTACAAATTCTTATTTTTGAATCTTTTCTTACATTGACATTTTTGGGGCAAATCTTTCTTGTAGTTTTCATTTTTTTTAAATATATAATAATACTTTTTTTAATTTAAAACGATTTTTATGTAGGCCTATATATTAAAATCGTTGCCGTAATTTAAATTAACTGGCCAGTAAATAAGGGTAGGTCCATTGAGATTCGAAGGCAAGGCTGAGGAACGTGCGGCCTTATGAGGTGTTCGTTGCAGCCTTTTGACATATTTGGTCAGCTATATATGTATATACAGTGCTTAACTTTTGACGGAGCGTGGCGGAGCGGCGTTCCGGTACCTCTATTAAGGCAAACACGAAATTAATTCAAACACAATCACATTATGGTGAATTTTAAAACATTTTCTTCTGTTCTTAGAAGAAAATAATAGCTTAAGAACACGTCTTTTGAAGCTTAAATTTTAAAAAAAAATCTGGGGTGGGGGAAGACCCCCTGGTAGTGCGTTCCAGTACCTAAATTTTTAGAAATTAACCACTATATATATATATATATATATATACACTCACCGTTTATAAATTATACAGTCTCAAACCGTGTGTGTGTGTGTGTGTGTATCAATTAATTAATTTTTTAAATCGCTATTTTTAAGGCATAAGGAGGAAAAATAAATGGTACGGCGCACCGTATAGACTTTCTCGCTCTTTCTATAAACTCAAGTTTCGTCAAGGTGTTGCACATCTTCAAGTCATCGCATTGATATTTAATTATTCATTAATACATTTTGACCAATAAAAAATGTAGATATTGACTATTGAGTCTAAAATGGAGATAGATCAATGCTGTGCAAACATTTCTCCTAAAAGTTTTAAGGAAAAATAACATATTTTTTTTAGAGACTTATATTTAATTACTCTATGGCATTGGAGAATTATTGCGTTAAGACTTAAGTAGTATATGTTTACAACTAAAGCTCACAAAATTGTATTAATATATTTGCAAATATCTCAGAAACTGTTGCTTTTATAAAAATATATGTCAAATAAAAGTTTTTTATTTCTAATAGTCCTACAATTTTGCAATGATAAGTTGTTTAGTTTCTCAAATAGTTGTGGAGATACGGAAATTAACGCTTCTGTAA
>CABFWB010000620.1:194859-230171 GCA_902151455.1 Timema bartmani | reverse complement strand
ACAGACAGACAGACAGACAGACGGAAATTCAAAAACCACTTTTTCGGATTCAGGGAGTCATGAAACGTCAAGATTCATCAAAATCTCGAGTTCGATTTTTTTGACGATCACCATACTTTCTCTACCTGTAAGATAGAGAGAAAGTAAAAATCCTTATGAAGTGTTTTATTAACTTTTTTTTACCATTTTGTCTTACTATTTGTTAAGATTATACAAATATTATGATAATTACTCTAATTGAGTAAGGATTAGGATAGAAGCATCTTAGAGGTAATCTACCCGCATTTGCGTGATTGGAAAATGGGAAACCATTTAGGAAAAAACCAGCTTCAGTAAGCCCGCCCGGGAATCGAAACCTGATCTCCCCGTCATCAGCAGTTTAGTCTATTGCAACAGTGATGCCTTAAACCATGCGACCACCTAAGAGGGTTGGATGCGTTACTGACTGAGGTAAAGTTTCGCACCTGTAAGGTCTAATTTAAAATATTTGTAGGTAACTACGCAAAATGTTTCCGCTAACATTCGAAGTTACCCGCAATAGTGGGCACTAGCACTAAGTGTAAGGCTCATCTAACTTGGTTTGACAATAACGGGGACGTCTGGGATTGAATCCCGGCTGGGTGTACTAAGCTTATTTTCCTGAAATGGTTTCCCAATCTCCTTACATGCGAATACAGATATATTTCGTCCAAATTATACCTTATTCAGTCCGACCCAACTAGCGTTATGCCGATTGTTCCATATGACTAGCAAGCGAGACGTAAAAAAAAAAAACTCTTTGTTTCTAAAATTTGTCATCAAATTTGATTAAGTCTAAACATAATTTTAAGATATGCTAGTATATAAAATTAAAAACCTCTCCAGTGATCCGGATTAAACGACAAGCTAGTCTAGTTTGCCGGAGGCTGGGAGGTCGAGGCTCAAATCTCTGCTGAATGCAATGCGGATCGTGTTTTTCCTAAATGGTTTTCTACCCTCCTTCTACATGAATTTGGGTACATTTCCTTTAAAATCTACCTTCTACTATTAGTGTAAGCACGTGTAGCCTATAGCCCGGTAAGCCGTAGTAAGCCACAGTACACACTAAAAGAACCTACAGTGGGTTATATCAAAAACACTTTCTCCCAGAGAACACCTTTATTATTATTATGATTATTATTATTATTATTATTATTATTATTATTATTATTATTATTATTATTACTATCACTAATATTTTTATTGGGCTCGCCTCAGGACCCAAAGTTTATGGGTTCAAGCCCAGCTGGGGTAAACGTATTTTTTCTTGAACGATAAAAAAAATCCGTAGCACAACTTCCTTCGGAGGGGAAGTAAAGCCATTGCGTTGGTCCCATGTTGCATGTAAATGAACCCTATAATTTATGTGAAAATACCTTACCCTGCAAAATTGGTAAACCCTTTCGCTCTCACTCATAGAAATTCTTGTGTGCTGATATAATCAGTTGGTTCAGAAAGTGTTCGTTAAATACCACAAATAAATAACTAATATTATTTTCTGTTTACGCTATATTTCACCAGCCATTTCGCTAACCGCATATTTACACTAAAATAATATATGAGGAAGATCTAATTTAGAGTTTAAATGAGCCCACATTTTCGTGGAGTTAGGGTTCGGCCAGACTGACAAGCGTGCGAGCGAGCGCGTAATTAGCAGATAGCTCTCGTTAGTTGTTGACGAGGAGGCTACGAATCTTGGCTCAGTGAAATGAGGGTGGTTTTTGACAAGTGATTTATTGTTGTGGTTTTCTCCTTCTCCCTCCACGCTAATGGTGATTCTTATTTGTAAAGGCCTACTTTGATAATATTGAAGTATTTTAACATATCAGTTTTATATATATATATATATATATATATATATATATATATATATGGTTTATGATCTTAACAATTAAATTAGGCCGTTAGTAGCAAGTGTGCTAAACCTATTGATATTAATAAAAATGTCAAAATGAGAAGTTTTCCTAGCACTCAATGAACCAACATACAATAATATTGCATAGCGCCTGTAAACTAGACTGTACCGGGTCGAGCGCGCGCGCTTGAAAAATAGAACTAGTTCTATCTTTCAAGCGTGCGCGCTCCAGTCTGGCCACCTCTCATTACAACCAATGTGTTCTAATTTATATTTTAGTCGCTCGCCCAGTCTGACCGCCCCCTAAGAGTGGGAAACCATTTAGTATAATCCACCTCAGTATAGCCGCCAGAGATTTAAACCTCAACCTCCCCATTACTGGAAAAGCTTACTAGACGAGACTAACACCTTTGTCCGTGTATCCACATGTGCGAGCATTTTAACGCTTTTAAACTGTAGCAACAACAGTATAATAACGCCTACGTAATGAAGTGCTTTTGAAAAACAAATTTTAAAACTAGACATTTAAAAGAAGAGACTGTGATTTGTGTAAAGTGAAATTATTATATTTTGTTAAATTATAAGTTGTATTTCGATAAGAAAAGTATGTTTGGTAGCTTAAAAAAATGTTAACAATCAAATGTAAATGATATTGTTCCATGAATGAAAATTTACACCTAAAGTCTGCATCTCTTTTTGACTATTCCTGTAGACCTAAATGTACAACTTACTTATGAAATTATCTACTGTTAAAAACCCCATTTCGGTGGTCGAATGGCTCAAGGAGTACCTCTCGTAATAGACTCAACTGCCGATGAAGAATGAATTTGGGTTCGAATCCCGCGTGGATGTACTGAGATTATTTTTTCTTATATTATTTTCCACTTTCCCTTCACACAAACACGGGTACACTTCCACTAAATTGAACTTTCCTCATCCCGAACCATTAGCTTACATATACGTATGACCCGAATAGGTTGTAAGATGCGGTGACAAAAACAAACACAAAATTATATACTAGCTTAAACATTATAATATATAACAAATGTATTTTTAGAGTAGACTTACTATTTAGAAATAAAATTAATAGCAAGCCGAATAACAAAGGCTATTGAGAAAATATTATTGAAGTTTTAAATTTTCGTATTATTTATTCGCATTTAAACAAGCAAAATTGACCCTAATTCGCGTTTCTAAAGGTCAAGCAATCAATTTCATTAAAATAATATTAATAATAATAATAATATAGTTTTATTTCGCGTATGTATTATAAAATTTTTTAATGCTACAGTTAACTTTAAATGAGTTTTTGGAGCGATTTTAAAGTGCCAGTCAGTAGTTTGTAACAACACATAAATTCCTTTGGCCTGAAAGCTACTGTATTCCTGCGCGTACTAGCTCGCCTTGGAGACGTAAATACGCGTAGAGATACAACATATACAAACCACTTATAAAATGCTTACATCAGGAGATCCGGACGAGCCTTAAGGCAGAGGTTACCATCTTGTATCTTTGGCAACGTTTCCCTGATACAGTAACAATTATATGGTTTTGAATCAATGTAGATAGTATTATGTCATAGTGTCCATATTATATTGCTGAGATAGTAAATTACTTTCCACGCAGCTTCTTGGTATTACTTCTCTATATTTAGAGATCAACAGCAATAAATATATAAATGTTTGAAGAATAGTTAACCTATAATTAACTAAACATGTAACAATTTGCCATTTTATTCTACACCTATGTTCAACCATGTTATATAAAGTGTGGAAGTCAATTTAAATAGCACGTTTAGTTTTTACAGGATTATTGTATTTATTTTGAATCTATGGTAGCAGGTAAAGATTTGTTTGCAGAGAGGAAATGCCGTCTTAAGCGAATAGAGACAAGTTTCACCTCGCAAGGTCATTTTGTCTTATCTAAACAGCTGTGCGCAGTGTACTAGAGAAGTCTTTGAGATGATTCCAAAGACAGTGACGTTAAAATCTTAATATCACTCCACCAAGATAAAAAGATTGAAGGTAGACACGACGCGTGATCATACACTTCTTATTATCAATATTAACAAAACAAACAATTGTATTTTTTTAGTTAATGCGTTTATGACCTTGAGGTATGTAACATAGTTTAGTATGAGGGACTTTCAGCGGTGGACGAGAAGTCTAATACTTTTTTTCCCCACTTGATCACAGTCAACGACTGGATCAGGGGTTGAATCTTAGCCGATAACACTAAGGTTTGTTTTCCACATGGTTGTTTACTCCACCAATCTACACGCTAATGCGTGTGCACTTCTCCTTATAAGCTTCCTTACCTCTCCCTACCCGATAAAATAGTCCATTCAAACTACTATTACTAATCATTCATAGTAGTCATCTCGGGAGTATTTATTCGGAAAGAGATAGGGTAATGTACAATTTGTTCAAATACTCTCTTTTTGAAAATCCTATTTAAAAAAATTATGTTCCTTAATGCATTGGCTATTGAGGTCAAATAACGTCAGTCAGTAGAATATAACACACATATATTCTAGAATATTTGTAACTTGAAATGAGATTTAATGTTAACAGTATTAATTATTACCGTCTCATATTGAGGACTTCACAAAGAGCCATCTTTGATATAACCTTCTAACAATAAACTAAGGATTGGAAACTATCGATAGAATCGATAGTCTTCACGGTCGTACACTATTGATAGTAGCCACACTGCTATCGATAGTGTCACTTTTGAGTTCGGGTGCCTAATTCTCAGAGCTAAATGTTAGGAAAAGGGCAGTTGATAAGTAGAAATAGTATTTTAAAACTATGCCAATTTTTTTTAAATTATCTTTTGTAAATATTGTTGTGATTACAAAATTCAATATCAATATAATTCTATTTCTAGTTCGGTTTGTCTTCTTATGATTGTAGTAAGCTGCCACTAAAGAATTGAAATGACTTCGTCTCATTCTGATCGATTAATTTATTTTACTATAAATTTTAGTAGCTCCACACTATCGATAAACAGATTCGATAGTATCGAAACTATCGATATTTTCCCAACCCTACCATAAACCAAGCTTTTTAACGCTACCTAGCAGCACAAGTTCGTACTACGTTCAGTTGGCGCTCCATACAGCGAGTTCGAAAACCTTTAGATTGAGCCAAGCGTGGCTAGCTAACCATTTCACAAACTTTTCACGAAAAAGAATTAAATTCAATTAAAGCCTGTTGTGAAAAAAAGTAATAAGCTAAAACATAAAAACAAGTTTGAGGTAATTTCTTTTAGCTTTCGAACATGAGGTACTCACTCGGGAATTTATTAGATTCTGGTATAAATGGAAAGTGTGAATAGTTGGTTTAAAAGAGAATTTTTAGCTTTGCTAAAATAAAATCATGCCGCTTGTTTAGTAGAGAATAAAAGTAATTAAATATATATAAGTACCTATGTTAAATCATTGTTACTTTTTTCATTCCAAGATACTAACAAAATATATTATTAAACACGTTAACAATCTGATATACAAGCTATGTTGAATTATATACATGCATCTATCTTATTTGTATATAGAGGAGAATCATGCATAGGAACTTTTTGGAAAAAAAACAACACTCTTTTCTCAACAAAACTGATTCTAGTTGTGTTTTGATTTTTTAAATTTAATTTAATTTCAAAGCTGTTTTAATTGATGAAATTAGATGTATCAAATTTTCCAAACCTATTAGCCGCAAAGCTAGATTTTTTTATATTTGACTTAATAACTTGCTATGGATTAACGCTGGAAAATATGTGTGGCTACTTTTCCCTAAAATAGTAAATTAATATCATTGGACCGTGTTTTTTTTATAATTAATAATAATTAATATAATTCATTTATAGCATTATATAACTAAAAGTATTTTCAAGAGCAAGTCCTGATTTTTAATTGATTTTTTTTAACTGATCGTTAGTAAAACCCAGCTGATTCATAGGAAGCCATCATGTTTAATTCTATATAATTTTTACTCAAATATAATTATACTATTACTAGATATACAAGAATAAATTTGATGGAATATATATTGGTAATAGTGTGCATTTAACACAAACACTATTAATGATGATCTAACATTATTTAGTCCAGATAGTAAAAAGAGTTGAAAACTATTTATAAGTAACACATTTATTATATTAAATAAAACATTATACATATCTATCATTTATTTAGTTTACATACTAAAAAGAGATAAACCCTCCTCCTACTAATTAGTAACACATTATTTTATCACATTAAGTAGAACACACTATACAATTCGATCGTTAAAATAAATCCTATAACATAGCATACAATCTCCAAACGCCTCATAGTCTTGAATGTGTGTAGGAGAGGATAAAAATACCCTAAAGTTTCCTTCTCTCTTATACAATTGTTCACAAATGATAGCTCGAATATTTCGTTTACAGGTATTTGACCAGTTATAATATAGAGGTCACTGGTTACAACCAAATACATAATATATTGTAAATAAACTTAAACGTTTCGTTAGAGTTAACTTTTTAGAAAATCCTAATAATTGTTGATCGTTATGTGAAAGCTATATTTATACTTTATACACTTAATCTAATATAATTGTAAAACGATTTTTTTAGTATGCGAATAAATATTGTCCATTTGTTAGTCTTTGTTATCAATGTTGATACAATACTGTGGACTTTAAGTAATCATACGTACGTATTTCCAGATAATTTGTGGATGGATCCACATACAACCTGCGTAGTTGTTCTCATATTTACTTACTCCGTGGCTATAGGAACTTGAAAGTTCGTTGCTGCACTTACAAAAGTACGCCACCTATCCCTATCTTGCGCTAGATCTGTCTAGGTGACCTCATTACTGCGTCTGGGTCTTTCCAGTGGTCTCTTCACATTGAGTTTGCCTTGAACGAGGTTCTAGAATCTCCCATTCGCACACCCTATCCTGCCACCCTAATCTAAGAGAATTGATTATTCTAACAATGTATTATGATGAGTACAAGGTATGTAACTCATCATTATGTAACCTCCTCCACTCCTCAATAGCCTCTCTTTTTGGGCCAAATATCTTCCTAAGAACCATATTTTCAAGCATCCTATTTTGATTTGATTTTTTCATGTAAGGTAGGATACCACGTTCCATACCCATAGAGAACAACAGGTAAAATTATTATTTTTGTATATTCTGAGTTGTACATTGCTGAAAGCAGACGAGATGTTAACAACTTACTGACCTAGTAATAGCATGCATTTCCCAATTACTGTGTTATTTTCCTAATTTCCAATCTAATATCGTTATTGTTAGTTAAAATTGTTTCTAAATGTATGAACTCAACAACTCTGCCAAATGATATAATTATGTATTTCAGCATATTTTTATTACGCTTTTTTCAATTAGAATTCAAATTATACTCGATAAGAAGATTAGTGACAATTTATGGTTTTGAAGTTTATTTTACATTAAATTAAATTTTCAATACACCATTGAAATAACCTTCTATTTAATTTATTGGCGAATTTGTCCATTTTTCAAAAACACATATAAGTGTTTGAACTTTATTTTATGTGGACTCTATTATATATTATATTTTAAGTTCTAGAAAACGTACACCTAAATACCAAAGAAGGTATTTCGTGACTTTGAAGATTCTTTCTTTTATCATAGCCGTAGTTCCATACATGCTAGGATTTATCAACATCCGCTATTACAAATCCACAAGGCTCATTGTAACAAAAATGTATTATCATAATAGAAATTCTCTCAGACTCATCAATATATACAGGGTGTACCGATTTATTTGGGAAGTAAATGGAGTGTGGATAGGGCCACCAAAAGGGCGCAGACCTTGGATTTTCAGAGGGCGTAAAGTATTATTACGAACTCAAAAAAGTTTACCTTTTTACTGTAAAATAACTACGGTAGTGCTGGTAGAACCCAATAATATTGATTAATAATAAATAATAGTGTTTATTGCAAGGACTTCCAAGATAAAATTATTTTTCTTTTCCTTATGTGACTCATTGTTGAATATTCCGAATTTCATAGGTTATTTTTAACAAATACAGCATAAAGAAACTTTCATGGGATAAGTGAATTTTATTTCACAAAACATTTCACATTTGAGGAACAAATTGTAAAATATATTATACTGTGTCCGTGGCAAGGATCGTTGGACTATTAGGATACAGCCTGTCTCAACAACATCCGTCCTAAGCAAATTGGGTTTGTCTCCGAGAAAAGGGAGAGTAGATATCACACGCCCAATCCCCTCGAATAAACCTGACTTGTATCAGCGCCGAATACAAGTCTCTTCAAAGCAACCCACCCTCACATTTCAAAATAGATTTTCATTTTCACGCACAACTTCCAAAAATTTAAATTTATAAATTATTAAATAAATTTAATTTTACACATCAAAATAATAAGGGAAGGGCGCTGTTATAAATCACATCTAAAATATAATAGTACGTTTGATGTTATGTCAAACTAAGTTAATTATAGAAATTATAACTGGAAAAGGGTGAGAGAGAGAGAGAGAACGTTCTGATCAAAACTTATTCCAGGATGGGAAATCTGTTACGATCTCAGTAAGGTTTTGTGGGTATGAACTTGAAGACCCACGAAAGGCTCTCCTTATTAACAAAACTTGGTAATTAAACAATAGTTTTTGTTGTCTGGCAACTTAAATTCTCTTAATTCTTACCTCAGTAACGAAAAATTACGCAGGAGTTAAAACAACTATACATTCACAAAATTAACACCAAACGCTATCACTCAAGGCGCGAACCCAACTAAACAGCCAATTTCCACTACTCCAATTGCAGACACGTGACACGGCCAAACGAATCATTGAAGAGGTTTACCTTCACTCCTGCTGTCGCCGGGCGCCAATCACCCCTTGTTGATGAACATCCCCCTTAAACTTAAATTTACTTTCGCCTTCACGGTTCCCCCTTGCCTTGATTATTCGAATCTTATTTAAAATTTAAATTTCTTATTTTAATCATTGCAATTTTTTTCGCCAAGAGGGAGGGGTATTCTGGGCCGAGGGTGTAAATTCGAGAAACTTGAGGGTGCATCGGCCCTCGGGCCGATGGGCCGGTGGGCCAATCCGAACCTTAGTGTGGACAATAGACCTCAAAACAACACAAAAATTCAATAATAACATATGTCCTATGTTCGATGGTCCCTGAGATAAGACCTTGCAAGATTCTGCTGGAATTGTTAATGGCCCTACTTGATACACCACTGTTGCATCTCTTGTAAGTGACGTATCACTGCTGGTAGATAAACTGGGCTGCAGCCACATGAACGGAAGTTTATCAAGTAGGGCTATTTACAATCCAGTAGAATCTTGAAAAGCCTTCTCTCGGGACCCATCGAACATAGGATATTAGTATATGTTCATGAGTACTTGTTGTGTAGTTTTGAGGTCTAATGTCCACAGCCTAGTTACCGGTACTTCCCACAGAAATCGTTACGCCCTGTATTGTGACAAAGCTAACAACCCCCTATGTTATTTGATAAAATTAAATAATTTTGTCTTGCAAATAGTATTATTAAATATTTTGTTTGCCTACCATGATGGCCGTTCTCAAGTAGCCAAGCTCTCTCTCATGTTTTTTAATATTATATTTTAATTCAAATCTAAATGTTATGAACGTTATATTACCCACAAGAGCGTGGGAGTGAATTATCTAAAAATATTATGAATAGCCTACACCTACTTCTTTAAAGCAATAGTAGTAATCTTTTCCATTTGTCGCGAAGTAAGTTGTTTACTACTTTGAACAAATAATGTCAAGACTCGACGCTAGCGAAGCTTCGATTTGGAGCGGTCTCTTTGGATAACTAATTAGCCAGCCAGCATAAGAGATCTCGCTTTACATGACGAGAACACAGAGTGAGAGGGGATTTAGAAAGAAGATAAACGGAGTTGTTTTGATTCCGAAAAGCGGGAATTCAACACTGACAGAAGATTATAATAAGAAGATTTCGCTTTTCCATCAAGTTTCAGTTATTTTATTAGTCAATTTTCTTGTTTTCATTATTTTATTATATTCCCCTGACGTTGTATATGTTGTGACTACTTTCTGGAGTAGCAACTTTCTTCATAGGGTCCCATTTTTCTTCCAAATTATAACATTTTTAAATTGTTCTGAAGTAAGTGGTACAGAACATTTTTCGATTATGGTCGTGGCTTTTAGCAGCGTCCTGGTAATGTTGATGGAAATCTGAGTTTGACCAAATTAAATTTTAAGGTTTACATTTAAAAATGTCACCAAAGGGGCATCTAGTACCAACATAAGTGAAACCAGTCACTGAAGACTAACTGGGAATGTTTGTGAAGAGAAATTCACAGTCTTTTCATTTTGTAAGAAGAGATTAAAATTCATATAAATTTAACAGAAGAATGAGAGTACATTTTTAATATTGGTGAGATTATAGCAATTTTTCTCAAAAAACTATATCTTACATCATCTTGGCCCTCAAATACCTTAAACTATTTCAAACTATAAAACTAAGCTATAAAATAAAGTAGTAAAATTGTGTTATTTCTGTCAGAACTATAACATAGCCATTTATTTTAAGTAACTTAAACCATTGTTAGATACTTGGTTCAACAATACTAAACGATTCAAGTGTATTTAATCTATGCTTCAATAACAGAAATATAATTCATTGTTTTTTATTAGATTAACTTCATTATTATTTTTTTGGTAGCCGTTCGGTCGGTTAGTTAGTTTGTGGACTGGACGCCTTGGAGGGTTTTTTTACATGACAAAATTTTATACGAATATTTATTTAAATATTTCGCATTGAATATTTGTCTCAAATATTTCATTATATATACTTTTAAATGATAATATTGTAGCCTTATATATATTTCACTGGAGCTACTTAGGCAGGAATATTAACATGAATTCTAAATTATATAAATAATATGTGACAAGGATTTCAACATTTATTTTTATTGTTTCCTCTTACACTACATTGTTCCCTCCCTATATCATTTGGAATTGTTGTGAGTGCATTATTTTATGTATCTTCCATCCTTGTTAGCTTCATCAAGTAATTATGTAGAGAGGTATTGCAGTTTTTAAGTTAAGGTATCTTAGTGACAAGGTAAGAACGGTGATTTTTTTAATAATGTTGTACACCTAGAGGTCTGGATATGAAGGTTTCGTGCCGAGTAGAGAAGTATTAAGAACCCAATGATTAATTATATCACTGGGGAACAAAAGTGTTGTTGCATTTATACCAGCACTTGTTATTATTTAATTTGCGTGTGCTGAATTCAAATCTCAAGTTAGTTTTTCTCTGTAAGCTCTAAATATTTTGCAATTCAACATTTTCATGTTTCGCGAAATTTTGACGCCTTCCGCATGATGACATGGTCTATCTGAGGAATTTATGGTCATGAATGCTAAAAATTAAGCTTGAATAACCATCTTAGCATAGATATATTATCTAAGTATTCACAGAAACGTGTAAGTGCATCACAATATGCATTAAAGTTTGATTAAAGGAAAAAAAAACCCTTTTCTGAGGTAAATAGGTGTGCCACTTGTCAAATCTGAAACATTTATCCATTATAGTCAAAATAAGTATGCACTAATAAATTTCACTTTAAATTAACATATATTTTAACATCAAGATGATGGGTGATTCAGAACAACTGATAAGGATGGAGTTCAAAGCTCCTATTCAGGCAAGAATTTGCGCCTGTAGCTCTGATGTTTGTAGACTCTCTCAGGGCAATCTAGTTTAATGCTCTAGCAGTAGTCTGCCATCATAATTTTTCCCATCGTCCTTGATAGCGCTCTTCCATCGTCAAGAGGTATTGATGGAAGTGCTCTCCCTGCTCATCACTAACAGCCCCAAAATTATCGGGGAATTGATCAAGGTGATTATTAAGTAAATGGAGCTTGACACTCATGTTGCACCGAAAAGCGCGAAAAGCCAACAGCATCCTAGTAATGAGTACCTCATATTTATCTGCCTTTTTGTTACCAAGAAAGTTTTGTATAACTGCAACGAAAGATAGCCATGCTTCCTTCTCCTTATCATTCATCTTACCGACAAATTCCTCATCACGTACAAAGGCACGAATCTTGATATGGAGTGAGGGAAAAATAATTTTCTCTCGGCTGACGATTGGGTCATTCATAATTTTTGGCACGCCTGCTTCTAGAGGTTCACGGATGGGCTACTCCTTCTGGGTCCAGTGTTTCTCTCGAGCTCGGCTGTCCCACATGCAGAGATAGCATGGAAACTTTGTGAAGCCTCTTTGTTGTCCAAGAAGGAAGCTGACAATTTTTAGGTCAACACAAATGACCCAGTTGTGCTCATGATATTTGAGTAAGTCAATAACAATTTTTATGTCATTATGTTCTTCTCGCAAATGCACTGAGTGACCAACTGGAACTGCTCCATAAATATTGCCATTGTACAAGAGAACACACTTGAGGCTGCGCTTTGAGCTGTCAAGAAATAATCGCCATTCTGTTGGACTATATGCGGTATATGCGTCTGAGAAGACCTGGGATATAATGGCAGTAAACCAACTCCTGGTGTTCCGAAAAAAAAAATCCACAAAAATCTGGTTCCGCTTTCGGAAATAAGAAACTTTTGCGGAGTGGTCAAGTAGGTTTTATTCTAGCAGCCTGGAGACTAATATCTCGGCTTATTTCTTGGAGAGCCATAAATCACGCACTAAGTCATTCAATTCAGGTTGGCTAAACTTCTGAGGGTATGATGACTGATTGGTAGCAGATGAGGAGTCATCGCAACCTGAAACCATTTCTTGAAGCTCGTTATCACAGCCCTCGTGCTCTTTATGATCAAGTTCACTCCCTTCATCTTCAGATGAGAAAAATCCATTAAAAACTGAAACCGGAAGTTCCTCAGAGTGAGGAGTAGGTCGAATTTCTTAGGGAATACTGGGATAGGAGATCTTTTGTCGGTTTTTCTTGCCGACACCCTTCGTTTTCACCAGGCAAAAATATCAGTCAGTTATGTGGTCCGTGGGTCCTCGTAAAACCATGGGAACTCCGAAAGGCAGACCATTTAGTTTTTTTTGTCCAGTCGCGAAGCATTTTCTCACAATTATGACACACAATATGAGGAGCCCATTTCTTGTCTTGGTCGCCAAGGGGAACTTCAAAATAGGCTTTATATGCACGCCTCACAAACTAAGTCATTTTGCGCCCTTGACGAAGAAGTGTGTAGCAGCCACATATATAACAGAATTAATCAGGTTTATTTATACATTTTTGTCTACTTGAAGAATCCATGATCAGATCTGAGCCTAAGAAAACCAGGTGTATTTTTGTGTAAATCAGATAAATCTCTAAAATCCAAAATTAACAATAAAGATAAAGAATATGGGTGTTTATAAAAAAAAGCCTAAATAGTCTAAAGGTTAGGTTATATCTAAGCCTATCTCTCAAGCTATCCGTAGCGTAATAATTACAATTACAATAATTAGCAATGGGTGTTCTTTTNTTTTTTTACTAAAATCACAAGTTTGAAATTGCATGAAAACTAGAGCATGTAGAGGAAAATCTATTTAAGATTTGAATTCAGCGTTTAAAAAAATATTAAGAATCATTCGAAAAATCTCATGCAACAGAAAATGTTCCCCTGTCCATTAATTAATAATAGTATCACAGTGGCGCTAACAATGGGAGGCGTTTCACACGAGTTAATAGAGAGTACCGTAGAGATGATATAGTTAGTGTTACCAGAATAAATGTAGGTATATTTGTAGATATTTATTTATATAATATATGTATATATAGTATGTATATACGGTTTTCTTTTCCATTTTTTATGTGGTCAATAATATTAACTTTAAAAAGTAAAGTGGTAAGATTCTAGTTATAGAGATATTTTCGAAATAGGTTTGAGTTAGTTATTAGAAGTCCAATGAGCGCAATTACCGCATCGCATCGTATGACCAGTATTCTAATTTCTAACACCCTTCAAAGTACAGCTGTGATTAATAATAACTGCATTTATTAAAACAATAAGCTCTACTCTACATTACCTTTTTTCACCAAACAATTTCAATAGTGGGTTGGTGAACGTTACATTCTTTAAGAAAAGACATTTCCTAACATTCTCTTTGTGCTGTTGGCTTACTTCATAAGACACAGGCATTTGGAGGTGTTCTGAAAGTAACATGACAAACATGCTGGCAGTAGAATTATGTAATCAGTTACTTTATGTGAGACTTACGCACGACCTTTACTAAAATTCTAGGAATTTAATTATTTACATATAGCTTACCTACTCCTTTTTAGTTATCATATTAACAGACGGGTTGGGGAAGCAATGGTAACTAAAAATAGTATATCATTTATATGACTATGTCAGTACAACAGCTTCTAAACAACGATACCAAGCCACTGCCCCATCATTGAAACGTGGTCAATATGTTATGTGGTTATGACGTCATTTGAATCACTGTACCTGCATACCCTTATTACTAATAAATAGAGTATGCCTAGCCACTACCTGAGTGCCGGATATGGCCAATAGGGATATGGAGCTATGACTTCATTTGAGTAACTGCACCTACGTACATTTATTACTACTAGGCACTGTATGAATAGTCACTGCCTCAGTGCCATACGTGGTTAATAAGTATATGATGTTGTGATCGCATTTGACTCACGTATACCTAGCCACTGCCTCAGTGCTGGATGTGGCCAATGAGTTTATAGAGGTGTGACGTCATTTGAGTCACTGCACCTTCGTATTATTACTACTAGACAACGCAGCGTAAATACGACATGCTGTGCCAATGGAGGAATCTATAACCGTGTTCAGAGTATTGCCTGATAAACCTAAAGGGAAGAGACAATTGGGTAGACGCAGACGCAGATGGGAGAGTGACATTAGAATGGACCTGGAAGAGATATGGTGTAATGAGGTGGACTGGATAGAACTGGCTCAAGATAGGGGTAGGTAGAGTACTTTTGAAAGTGCGGAAATGAACTTTCGAGTTCCTAATGCCCCAGAGTAAGTAAGTAAGAAATAAGACAACGTATACATAGGATCTCTTCCTGTGCCAGATGCGACTAATATTTATAAGAAATTGTGACGTAATTTAAGTAACTGAACCTGGCCATACTTATTACAATCAGATAGTGCATGCGTTGCCACTCTTACTGCACTACATGCGATCATTATCTCTATATGATGTCATTTGAGAATAGTGTCTTGCGGGTTGCATTATATTATGTTGATCCTGTTGGTTACAGAATTGAAGCGTTGTCTATTAATTATAAAGTATATTGCTAATGCAGAATTTGTCGTTTGGAAATCCAATTTTTCATTGGTTGTTGTCAATATCTTTAATACATAGAGATAGTTGACTCCTTCCAGTTTATTTTAACTTTAATGTTTACATTATGAAATATATTCTCTGTGGCTACAACAATTATTAAACCATTGTTATTCTCGTATTACTTTTTTTTCCCCACATACTTACGAAATTAAACAATATTGTGGTAACCTTTGGAAACGTATATCTTGAAACCTTTCCTTACTTTAATAATAATGAACTTCAATGAATGTACGCCCAAAAATGACTTGCAGTGTAGAATTGATAGTTCGGGTGTGAAATACGTTTATTATAGGGGACAGAAAATAGTGCTATCGAAACCAAACCAAGGAAATGTAGCAGCTCGATTAAGGCTCATTAGACAGGCTGAAAATAGAAAATGTAAGTTGACCATCATCACTTATTAATCATGCTCATTAGTATAGTATATTATTAGTATTATTCTGAGAACGGCTTTCACAGAAGAAAATCACATCACCAAAAGGGATTATATGAATCTGGCTTTTATTTTTGAAAAAAAAACAACCCAAATTTCTATATTGCTCTTTCTTGACAATTCAATTTTCATCTGACAGCCATAAAAATTACTACTGGATCTGAATACTTTCATGTATTCAAACGTCAACTCATGTAATCTGTAACTGTAACCTTTGATAGATATTATCAGTACCTATAAAACTACAATATTAAAGTCTAGCATCTTAGCTCAGTCGATATCATATTTGTCTACTGTGCTATGGGTCCCGGGTTTGATTGCCGGTATGGCTGAAAAATTAATCATAGGTGAAATTTGAGTTTCCTCTTTCACAGTGATGGATTAACGTTAGGGGGCTGGATGTTGTGTCTGTTCTAGATTCATGTTAGTTTATAAATCATCTGCTAATATAATCAGTCGGTTCAGAAATTGCATGTTAAATACCTCAAATAAATGGAGAGGGAAAATTAGTGAAAATACTACAAATTTGGTCACAAAAAGTTTGTATTTTCAAAAAGCACATCTTATTAAAATTGAACTGAATCTCTCTAATATAAATGGTTCTAGTTATATTATGACAGCATGGACAGAAATGCAGAAAGGTTTTGGGAAGGGTATACGGGGGTAGGGTTAAATAGTGATTTCAACATTTCTTGAATATAATGTCAAGGTTGTCCTAGAATTTGATGACTATACTGGAGCAATATTTAATTTACTTTGGCCAAAAACATGTTTTGCTTTAAAAACTATAAAAACACTTACAGAAAAAAAAACAGTTTTGTACACGTTACCAAAAATAATGGGGACTGAAAAATTATTTTGTTATAAACAAACTAGTTTTGTGGTCAACATTAATTTTGTTGTAACCTGTATGAAAATGTTATCACGTTCCCAACACTCCCAACTTAAGGTCTACACTTGAAATCACAATTGTATGCATCCCAAAAGTAGTTATATAGGATTGTATGGTTAGGAAAACATATTTCATCTTCCTTTGGCTAAAAAATTTAAACAAATAAATAAATATTATTATTATTATTATTATTATTATTATTATTATTATTATTATAGTTATTATTATCACCGCGTCTTACTACCCGTCACGATTACACGCACTTAGCTAATGTGTAATGGTAGGGTAGTTGTGAGATAAAATGAAGGACATACAGCTTAACATGGGATCCGAACCACGGTGAAGGCCTGGCATTCCACACATTCACAAGTTTTGATTAATACACGTCTTGTCAGAGGTGAAGAAAGGGTTTGGCAATCAGATAAATCCCTGCCGGGACCGGGTATTGAACCCCGGATCCTCATCACAGAAGTCTGACACCTTACTCCTAGATCACCAGGTTACCAACTTGAATAAATAAGTCACAAGAAATGATAAAATTTTATAGAAATAATTTAGTTACTCAAAAGCGTTAATTTTTTTATTTCTAAAGTAATATATATGACAAATAAAATAGCAACTGTCAGTGTCACCACGTCTTGTAAAAATTTTCTATATTTTAACTTTAACAAAATTGTAAAATTTTAATGATTCAAATTTAGATTCTAGAGTCAAAAGAAAATTTTAAAATTCAGATTCGGGAAGTATTGGCACTAGGATTCGACCAGTCTGTACATTTATATTCAACTTTTATCACGAGTTCCATGCAATTACTTTTTACCTGTGTGTAATTAGAGCAATTGTTTCGTCACTCGTAACGGTGGCCAAGGTGTTAAAAGCATCAGGCTCTCGTTGCACTTGGTCCCCATTGACGAAGAGATTGGAGTTTGAGTACCGTAAGGGCTCGATGAGGATGGTTTTTCACATATTATGTAATTTTCACTGTTAATTTTCCATAGTTTTTCACACTACGTGTGCTTATAAAAAAACCACATATGTTATTTTTATTCTCATTAAAGCTGGGCCAATCAGATATTTGGTATATTAGGCCGATGACGATCATTTGTTTCTGACTAGGCCGATAAATGATGCCGATTATTTGTTTAGTTTTCAAATTTATACTAGCCATTATAAGTTTGTTTTAATCAAGTCTAAAAATTAATAAAAGTTTTAGAGTTGTTTAAAATATATTTCATTTTATCGTTATGACAACTGGCTTTGTCATTTAAAACAATCATAATCATAGATAAAAAAATTTCAAATATAATTTTCAATAAAATTAATAGGGGCACACAAAATTATGTACACAGGGGAAATACACATATTTTGTGTTTAGATGAAAGAGAGACGTGGGCATGTGTTGATTAAAATTTTTCTTTACATTTATGGTTACATTTTTATAGGATTTCTCTAATTATTTGTCTAAATAAAAACCGTCTCAAGAGTATAGAAAAAAGCGTTTGTATCGTCGATNTAAGCATTTCGAAATTAAAAAAATTCCCAAGTAGCAAAGGAGAGTATAAGAAGGGCAATGTTGAGAAAGTATGGGGGGTAGTTGGAGGGGGGCCAGAAGGAGGCTCCCATTTTTTTTTCGTTGGGGTGATAATCAAGCCTTGAACTGAGCTTTTAGGCAACTGTATTTTTTAATTTATTTATTTATTTGCAAGGCCGTAGTCAGCCAATAATTTCAGGGGGTTTTAGTGGGCACATCCCCCAATTGCCAGAAGCTAGGAATAATTATAATTGATAACAGTTCTAGAAGCTATCTAAAGTGTTTTATATGGCAACATTACCCCCTAACTGCCGAAGGCTGGGAAAATTTCGGATGACATGCAGTGGACCTAATTTCACAAAACCTAAAGTTTAGGAGCTATGACTTTAGGTCTTATAAAATTAGGTCCAGTGAAGTTTGGTCTTATAAAGTTAGGTGTTATTAAGTTAAGAAATTTAGTTTAGAAGTTATGACTTTAGGTCTTATAATTTTAAGTCCACTGCCGCATGTCCAAAATTTCTAAATATTAAACACCTCTAGAAGCTATCTGAGGTGTTTTTTTTTATGGCAACATAACCCCCTAACTGCCGAAGGCTAGGAAAAATTATAAATATTAAACAATCTCTAGAAGCTCTCTGAAGTGCTTTTTATGGTAACACAGCCCCCTAATTTGTATTTTAAGTTTTATATTGTTTGAACAATAAATAAAGCCATTTTGTTCATAAAATCTCGGGGGTGGTTTAAGCCCCCAAAACTCCCTCCTGCTGACAGCCTTGTTTATTTGTTCATACTGGATTTTTAAAGCTACAGGTCTTTTTCAGTGCAACTTGAATTATTATTTATTTCAGTTTACCTGCATCTGAGCTAAATATTCAATTGAGATTAAATATATTTATTTAGATTTGCAGATATAGTTCAAATCGTGTATTTTAGATTAAAAAATTTAACTGATTTTATTACAGTGGTTTTCAACATTTTGTAGTTTATGACCACAACCTTTCTCTCTGCGGCCATCGCGACCCTTTGATAACTTAAAAGCGTTCAAATCCTAGTTTTTCAGTTTTTTTCAGTGTGTATTACTACCAGCCCGTACTATCTACAGTTAGCTACACCAGTGGGATAGGTAACATTTATAGGAAATGTACACTTATTTGCTTGGAGGGATATTAAGATAAACTACCCTTGGCCAGAATTAAAATCCTTACTTCACCTTAACCAACAAACTAAACCAAAAGAGTGGGACATTAAACTCACATGTCCACTAATGCTTGTTTTAATTATTATAAATTGCTTATAGTAATGATTATATGCTACTAATATGTAGTAAATTAGAATCAACAAGCCCGGGGTTGGGGGATGATTTTATATTATGCTAGCAGCATTACAAGGCTGCCACAGTAAACAAGTAAGCGAGAAGCTATCAGAATGGAATAGCTAAACGGAATCTAAGCAGTAACTAGGTCGTTTTTAACACTTTAACAACTTACGTTTCTATTAGAATTTCGCATCTTATTATAATCATTAAAATCCTTGAAAAAATAAATATAAAGCTAAAACCACTATATTGTGACTCCACACAAAATTCGCTGCGACCCCTAAGTTGGAAACCGCTTCTTTATTATAACACAGTTGGAAGCAATATTTAACTAGTAAGCTCCCGGAGATGTAGAACTAGCTCCTCACTTTTCAAAAAACTAGCAATTTGGCCATGTTTATCTAAAAACATTTTCAACTGTAAAATAAAGCAATAAAAAATTGAATTTATCGATATTTCTAAAGTATGTTGATACCTGTCTACCAATGTCCTGCTTCATAACCTCATGGAAGTTGCCCTAAAATATTAATACTGGTACTTCAATAAGCTATTCAAAACATATCGTAATTTAGCGCTTGAGGGTGAAGGGGCTTCCCCTGACATTTTACTAAATAGCTTATGGAAAATTCGAAATAAGCACTCTAGACAACATGGTTGTACGAGATTTCATGCAAATCGAACACTAAATAATTAATTTAAAAATGTATCCCAAATTTGAAAATTTTAAAGGGTGAAAAAAATAACTTTTTTGTTTAATGTAGTTTACTTAATCAAATGAAAAATTATAAGAGTTGTAACAATGTAACACAGTCCTATTACTCCTCTTCCTTCATTGTTGCTTTGAGCCTATTTAAATTGATTTCATGAAAGCCTATTTTAATAAACAATGAAATAAGATACATAAGTTCAATTCAAACTAGTATGGATAATTGCTAGAAAAATTAGTGTGTATTTCAGAAGTCAAACATTAACACCAACATCATTTCGTCAGTCAGAGCTTTCGATAAGAAAACAATAAAATATTGCGTAACATTCACTGCATTTATGCCTTTTAATAATCCATAATGAATGCATTGGCTGTACAACATATGATAATTTGGACCATAATACTGCGACAGTCTAGCAGCCACGAAATTCACAACTAAAAACACTAAACCATAAATAAAACATTGGCTGACAATGCTACTACTAGAAGAATTGCTGGCTGAGTGAAGTTTTGCTACTGGGCAGCTCATGTTCCCTTATGATTCATTTCCATACCACATTCGGCATACACTCCCCGGCCGTTGTCTCTGCCTACTGACAACGGTGCTACTAGACTACTTCATTAACTAAGATTTCTACAATATACTAAACAAGGAATCTTCTTTAAATGTTTGACGATTTTTGAAGTTGGGTTTTTTTGTAGAGTAGGGATCAACAGTTGGTAAAATTTAAATTTGTCTGTACAAGTCTGTGGTTAAGGATTTTCATAATATAAAGTAATGGGGTACAGAATAAGCCTAGAATTTACCAATTCCAGATCTCAAATCTCACAAAATTCCCAACTTTCAAGCTTTTAACCAACATTATGGGGTTGACACCCCCAACCTCCACCCCCGGTCCGACGCCCCTGGATCGGATTGATAATCGGCACTGGCCCAACTCTAATTCTCAATGATGTTATAATATTATAAAATATAAAATAAAATTATCATGGACCTCAACCAAGAAGATCACTGGATACATATGGCCCGCGAGTCACACGTTGGGAACCTTTGCCTGGAAGCACCGGGATTGAATTCGGGACCTTTGGAGCTGTAACCAGAAACTTTGACCACTATAAGTTTAATTGATAAAAAATGTGTCAAACTATATTAATGTATATTTTAATGACATAACCTATAGGTGCACCATATTTTGTACTATAATTTAAATCTTTGTAAGAGGGGGAAATCGAGGTTCGAATCTCAGTCGGGTGTACTGAGGATGGATTTTCCAAAATTGTTTTTCCACTCTACCTCCATGCAAATGCGGGTACAATCATTCCTCTAAATATAACCTTCCTTATCCCTTAAACCATCAGCAAGACGCAGTGCTAAAAAAAGATCGGTTTAAAAATGTGTTTGAAATTATTAGTTATTAAATTAAAATGTATTTGCTAGCACAGATCTGATTAAAGAAGCAAAATTTGATCAACGTCATAAGAAATTGAGATTTTAAACTCTAAAAATTGCATCGCAAGAACTGTTAAAGACATTCTAAAATGCACTAATTTCCTTAATTTTGTGTCTTTTTAATACTTTTAACACTTTTATTTTTGGAACAGTGTCTTACAACCCGTTCGGATTATTCAAATATTAATTTGATACGAATAGGGTAAGAATAAAAAAGGTAGAATTTGAAGGAAATGTACCAGAATTTACACTGTGGAAAATTGGGAAACCAGTTAGAAAAAAATCACTCCAGCCGGGATTCTAGCCCCGATCTCTCTTAGTATATTGTGAAAGTGACTCATTAGACCGTACAACCACTGATGCAGTTAACACCCGCGCCACTTGTGTGTCCGAGAATGTTCTCTTACATAATTATGTAGCAATCCCAATGGGAAACCAAATTGTGGAGAAAATAGCACCTTCAAAACTTCCAGCCGAGAATCGAACTGCTTCTTCCAGAGCAGGGTTCCCAAGCTCAATACCCACATGTCTGCAATACGTTTATATTGGTTTCAGGCCTGCAGTCATATACGCACACAAAAAGTAAATAGACTGATTCGAGTATCTCGCTAACTCAGATAAACGTCTGGGAAAATATAAGCTTTTAAATTGAATGATTGTTTATTTATTTTATGTATTTAACGTGCACTTTCTGAACCGGCTGATTATATCAGCACACGGAATTTCTATGAGTGAGAGCGCCTACCGATTTTGCCGGGAAGGGTATTTTCACCTAATTTCCAGGGTTATTTTACTAGCCACAATCGACATGGGACTGGCAGCTTTACTTCCCCTCCTAAGGAAGTTGTGACAAGGATGTTTATCGCTCAAACAAAATCCACTGGCCCAGGCTGAGTTTGAACCCCCGAACATCGACTCCTGAGGCGAGCACTTTACCCCAAGACCACTGAGGTCGAAACTATTCATAAAATTTATTATTTATTATTAGCACCGCGTCTTACTAACCGTTCGGGTTATACGCACTTACGCTAATGTGCAATGTTAGGGTGGTTGTGAGATGAAATGAAGGAATCCGGACCACGGTGGAGGCCTGGCATTCCTCACATTCACAAGTTGTGATTAATACACGTCTTGTCAGAGGTGAAGGAAGGGTTTGGCAATCAGATAAATCTGTGCCGGGACCGAGGATTGAACCCCGGACCCTCAGCACAGAAGTCAGACACCTTACCCCTAGACCACCAGGTCATCATTTATAAAATGAACGAGTCAAACACATAGCACCAAATATCTAAAACATACCTACATCGGTGGGTATGCAGATTAAATGTTAGGCTCTTTTGGTCTGGTTTGTTGGTGTTGGAGAGTTCTAATTCCAGCCGAATTAACAAAAGGTGTTTTTGCCCAGATGGTTTACCCCATTCAATTAACTCAAATGCGGTTACATTTCCTCTTACTTATAGCTTTATCGTACATTACCCACTAGCGTCATTAAATGGTGCATAGTCCGACATGTAATTAGACGGGTTTCAAAAACAAAAGTACCTATATAAAAGATTTAAGAAAAATGTTTCTGTAGAATGTGGTCCGCATCGCAAAGGATACCATAGGAAAGAAAAAAATTGAAAAGGGTAAAGGTAAAGATCGATCCATCCAC
Organism: Timema bartmani; assembly: GCA_902151455.1. NCBI lineage: Eukaryota > Metazoa > Arthropoda > Insecta > Phasmatodea > Timematidae > Timema > Timema bartmani. The sequence goes on along the minus strand of CABFWB010000620.1, from coordinate 206,962 downwards.
TAAGTTTTAAGGTTCAAGATGAAATTGCTATAATCGGGACACATTTATTTATTTATTTTACCATTTATGATCCTAATCAGGAACCTTGATCGTATAAGGTTATATATAATGCGGTCTAACTTCCCAACAAATAATAATGATCAAGGGTGTAGTCACAAATGTAGCAATGCTGAAACTCTTTATTATATGGTTTTGAGGGGAATGGGGGGGTGGTGACTCGGGTTCTTGCTTGTGTCGTCTTTCATTGTGGTTTAAAGGAATCCTGGGCGTAAATAATGGGGGGACTTTATGAGGTTCAAATCCCCCCTACCACCCCGAAATTTTTCCAAGTTTTTAATATGAAGCTTAAAGATAGTCTTGTATCAAACATAAAGTAACTTATAGGAGCATTCACTTTTCAAAAATGTGCCAGGGAAGGACCACTTCAAATAAATTTAAGGGGCATTTAATTTTCAAAAAGTTTCCGGGCAAATATAATTCTAGACTGCTTCTAAAGGCATCCGAATAAAAAAAAACACTCCAAAGGACCACTTCAAATACAGTTGTTTGAATATGCATATATTATATAATTTTTAATTTTTAACCCAAGTGAGGACCACTCCAATTAGATTCTAAAAGCAATCAATTTTCAAAAATGTGTGAGGGGAGGACCACTTAAAATAGCTCCTAAAGGCATATCATTAAAAAAAAATCCAGGTAATGACAATTCCAAATAGATTCTAATTCTAAGGGCATCCAATATTTTTTTTAAATCTAATAGAAGACCACTTCAAATAGCTTTTGGAGGCATTTAATTATTTTTTAATTAAGCGAGGAACACTCTAAATAGGTTCCAAGGGCATACAAATTAAAAAAAAATTGTTGGGGAGCACTTAAAGTAGATTCTAGGGTATCTAATTTTTTTTTTTAATATGGTGAGCACTTCTTAAAATAGCTTTTAGAGTCATCCACTTTACAAAAATGTATTAAAGGAAGAACACTCTAAAATAACCCTAAGCCACTCAAGTTTTAAAAAAATTCGGGGCACCCTATTCTGAATAGCTTTCAAAAATGTATAGTTTTCAAAAATCTACAAACCAGGACCACTACAAATATATTCTAGGAGCATAAAAAGTATCTAAAAACACTTTTGTTACTTGTTGCCCCCTCCCCTCTTATACAAATAAAGTTCCACCACTAGTGAATAAAATAACAATGTTATTTATTAGGGTTTAATAGTATGTCTTCCACTGAAACTTCCTAAAGCTCTTGACAACAACAACAACAAAAATGGGGGTGGGGTCGCATATTATAATTGTGCATAGGGACGCAAAATTTTTAAATCCGCCACTGTTATAATATTGATCCTATCCCCCAATTAAATTCTCCATCCGCCCATGAAAGGGACGTCCATCTATTGTATATATCATTAATTTAATTAACTTTCAATCACTATAAAATGAAATTGAAAAGACAAGTTCCATGCATATGCATCCATAGACAAGCATGTCTAATGTCCCAAGAAAATTATATTTTATGCTGATAATCAGCTCCAACCTCAAACCAGTGCCGGAACGTGGCTCCGCTATGGTTCCACTACACCTCTGTTAATAACATTCAACTAATGCTATAAATTATAATACTGTTTGAAGCTCGCGCTTGCAGGTACCCCGACCAAGTTTGATCCAAATAATTTTTTTTGTAATTTAGATTAACCCCTAAAAAAAGGTCTTAAAATTATTTATATGCATGTATTTTTTTAATACTTCGAATTATGATTAGGTTTTTGGCAAAGTTTTATTCTTCTTTGGAAAAATTGGGAAGTCGGTCCACAAAATTGACACCAAAGCCAATCGATGTCAATGACTCCCCGAAGAAAAGAAAATTTAATAAACATTTAAAATACAAACAACTTATGATCTAATAATTTTAGAATAGTACAACCATGTAATAATTATGTTATTATCTCGATTAATCTAAATAATATTTTATCATATCATCCTACCACAAAATAATGTATTGATCTGAGTCGTCCATGTCAATGTCTTTTTTCGCTAAGCCCGGTCAATAGAAACATCTTTACGAACAAATATCTTTGAACAGGCTGCCATCGCGTCGACTACAGGTTAGAACTTAGAATATAGGTCACATTTGAACATGATTTAATACTTGTGCTTCATAGATGTCAAGTGGAAAAACCTGAGCTAATCATATGTTTGATTTATAATATGAATTTAAATAAAAGTGTTTAAAAGTACTGTTCTGTTCATAACAAATTAGTGATTTTATATCATTGCGCACACTTGTTTGTAGTGCGGTCAGTTAGCAACTGATGCCGTAGCCATAGACACCAAAGCAGCTACCAATCAACAACAAAGAAGGTGAATATTTTTTGACGTCTGTGTATAATGGTGTGTGCTTTGAGCATGTTTAATTTTTATGTTCAATTTTGCTATCGTGTTTGTCACGTGTTTTTGTGTGGTACTTGTGTTTGATTTATATGTATATTTGGAGTACATTTCGTTCCATTGCGAAACCACTATGTGATAAGGTAGCAAAATGGCGATGTATATACAATGACAGTTCATAGCTGTACTATTTTGAAGATTTTTCGATAATGCCAATTATACCCAAATACTTGAGAACTTCAGAGATGTATTCACTTCTCTAAAAGAATCGGAGGAACTGAAGAAACGTCAGGTTCTTCCTCAAGGTAGAAGGGGTAAGCAGCCGATTTATTTTACGATTACAGTGTTGCCATAGCCCAAACCTATTAAGGCCTGCCAACCTTTTAGCTGCTTGCTTATTTATTAAATACTCTGTACTTCTTACTCGGTGCAAATTTGTATATTTACTATACATTGTTGTGCAGCACTTCACTAAACATCAAACTGAATAATCTCATTATTGACAACTTATAAATTCATTGCAGACTCACAAAATAACTATGTAAACCATTTTGTTTCACACATAATCTACTTAAACTGGTTCTAACGATTTTTAAAACTAACAAGGCTTATTTAGACTTATTAAAATTGGGTGGGGGTATTTTTTTGTATCTCACTTTTACTTTGTATCTGTGAAGGATATCATAATTACAATGATGGGATAGGAATGGGGAAGGCTTGGAGTTAGGGCTGCCAGAGTTTTGCTAGGGAAAACCAGGACAAAAAAATATTCGAGGATTAAAATTTTATTCCAATTTTTATGGCACATAAAATAAGTGCCTTTACTTATTACAAAATAGAAAACAGCAGTATTAGTAATTTAATTCAAAATAAGACGAGCAAAAGTTAAAAGTTTATACATATTTGCGATAAGATTTTGCCTCCTTCATCTTGCACTCTCTTTTCGGCATGTTTAGACTTAAAACACTGTAAATTACACTAAATTTAATAAATAAATTTCAGAACCACAAAACAAACATATTCCTATATTTACACTTATACTCTCCCACATTGACACAATTACGTACTATCCAAAGAGAATGTAATCACCAAACTTATAGAATAGACAGGACTTTCCCGAATTGTATTATACTTGTGCACACCAACCTGACAAAATAATGTTAATAGGCCTCCTATATCACTGATTACGGGGTGAAAGAAAATAAAACAAAAAAATGTTAAAATCTGGGACAATCGTGTGTCTCGAAGTCGTCTTTTGGGACACCAGAACTATCGTCCGAAAAAACGGGACAATCCCGGAAAACTGGGACATCTGGTAACTGTAGACCTACAGGAATTTTCCTAATCTCATTTGTTTATTCAAGCTCTAGAAAAATCAACAGTACAAAGTAGACATGTTTAGCATCAACCGCACACAGACCTACTGTCAGATTCAGATAGGAAGACAATTTTTTTGACAGTTAGAAAATTTACTAAAACATTTATAGTACATTTGTACCCATGTCAAGTCATGTGATCTGAAGCTGTCACTTTTGATAGATAGTAATGATACATCTATAAAATAAATCATACCTTTTATGTGAATTTTTGTTTTCTAAAAAAACCAGAAAAATAATATTTATAGGCCCTATTCACAAAAATGTGAGGAATTTAACGATACTTAAATCAAGGTTATTAAAAAACTTTTTAATAATTTCTTTTTCAGAAATTGTAGTAAAAATATATATGTTATGTTCTCTGGACCTAAAGTAGCTTAATGATTCACGTGTTGGGTATAAAATGTTCTAGATGTTAGCATTTTAGTATTAAGTATTTTAAAATTTTAGTAAATATTAATTAGTAATACATTTACTATAGTAAAATTAGTTTACTACAGTAAATGCTTTATTACTTACAAGTTAATATATACATTTGCCATTGCTGGAGGAGTCTGAGTTGGACAGTTGAAAAATATAGGAGTCAGTGTCTAAGGATTAGCCTACCGACTCCACATCCCTGGCTGTGTGTAGTATTTAGTTTTTGTAGGTAGTGATGTTTTGTGAGCATGACAAATTTTGAAAATTGGTATATAAGCCTAGGCCTACCAATACTATACAATAACATTAAACTTTTTTTTTTTGTGGCATAGGGGTGTGGATTAAGGAAGGTAACTATAACCGAGGACTCTGCAAACTAAGTTTGCTGAAGGCCTCGTTTTTTTAAGGGAAACCCTGATTTCAAGACTAAATAACTTAATGTATAAATACATTTTTAAGGTTCCTTTCCAACCTCGCTTAGTAACCTTCCACTAATGCTAATAAATCTAAGTTATCATCATAATCATGAACTGTTTCCAGTTGGTAGCCAGGTCTGTTTAGTAAAATGCCTCCATCTCCCTCTGTCCTTCCACCATTCTTCCTCCTATACTCTCTTCCACTATCCTCCTCTCACTTGCACCCTTGCTGCTCCTCCCATCTCTTCTTTGGTATCCCGTGCGGTTTCTTCCCTGTATACTTCATATCCATTAACCAGCAAAAACATTTTGGGTGGCGATTGTGGTAATATGATTGATTGGTGTGGAAGCTTTTGAAGATACATAGGGTAAGTGGAACATGTTTGTGTCTTGGACAGTAGCGGAGAATGTCTCATACCAAGAGAAATGAAAAATGGATAGACAGAGAGAGAAAGAAACATTCTTATCTACCCCCACTATATCCCTCTCTCTCAGATCTTCCACCCCTACTTGCGCTGTCGAGTTGCTTGTAAAACCTCACCAGTAGTACCATAACAATTTAAAATTACCATGGCCCCTATGAAATAATTTAAAATTACAGTTCTATTGTAAATAGAGATAAATAATTATTTATATCATTGAGACATCAATTGGTAGTTAGAAAAATTTGACAATAAGTAGTAATTGATAATATGTAAAATGAAAATGTAGGCCTAATTTAGTCTTATCGTGGGCATTCAAGACTGCTTATAAACACTTAATTTTATAGTAAGTCCACTTTCGACCACCAACATTGATTGAAAGTCACTAAAGTTTTACATTCTAAAAATATAGGTACCAGTATAAGATTTATTAAATAAAGTTCATCTTAAAAGTTATCAAAAGCTTCCAATAATACTTATGGATAACTGTTTAGGTCCCTTATCTATAAATTATTAACTAAGCAAACTAAGAACGTAAATAAACAATAAAATAGTAATGTTTTTATTTCGACCATTATGGCAATAAGAGTTGTCCAGTTTTCACATAAAATGGTCTTCCTATAAAATTCAGACTAAAGTTATCTGGTAGTTTGATTTAATTTTAGTCTGTTTATGCTTCTGTATTTAAAAATAATTATTCATTTGTAACCTTGACATGATTGTACAAACTCTTTAGGATGACTTGACTGTGCCAAATCTCCAGGATGACTTACTGTGTAAACTCTCCAAGTGGTTTCATTATTAGAAATGTTAAATATTTTTTGAAACAAACTTTTCCTCCAAACAAATCTGAGCTAATTTCCCAAAAAACGGTAGGCGTACTAATCAATTTCTTAAAAAGTGTCAAATTTTATGTAACAATTTTTATTTTATGAAATGTATTTTATTTGTACTAGAACAAAATTGTGTTTTCAATACAATATAACTATCTTAATATATATAATTCTTCTGTACGTGTGTATGTCACTGAACTCCTTCTAAACGGCTGGACCGATTTTGATGAAATTTTTTGTGTGTGTTTGAGTGGGTCCGTGGATGGTTTAGATTCACAAAAGGGCCCGGTAGGTGGCACTGAAATCGGGTTCTATGATTTTTTTGATTTTTTTTTATGTTTTGGGGGGTTTGGCTGGACCGATTTTGATGACATTTTTTAAGTGTGTTTGAGTGGGTCCGTGGATGGTTTATATTCACAATTGGACCCGGTAGGTGGCACTGCAATCTGGTTCTATTAATTTTTTTTATTTTTTAGGGATTTTTTGGGGGGGTTGGCTGTACCGATTTTGATGAAATTTTTTGTGTGTGTTTGAGTGGGTCCGTGGATGGTTTAGATTCACAATTGGACCCGATAGGTGGCACTGCAATCGGGTTCTATGATTTCTTTATTTTTTAGGGATTTTAGGGGGGGTTTTGGGGGATCAATAAAATAAAATTAACTATACCCGGCATACAAATTTGTAAGCAAGATTCACAACTTTTTTCGATACAGCTGATATTTGTGGAGTTGTGGGCAAAATTCAAAAAATTAATAGATGTTTTATTTTGTATGTTGTCTTGACAAACACTGAATTTGTAATATTCGTGTAGCTCACTAATTTGAGTTCATTGTGAATTTGTAATTGTGATGATCACATAGTATTTATTTTATTATTGAAATCAATTATGCCACCCAAACGAAAGGCCAACGTTCGGGCAGGACAACGTCTGTCGGGTCCGCTAGTTTTATATAAAAGGTTACAAGGATACCAGCAGCAAAAATGTGGGCAGCTTACATTTTCTCCCATTAAAGAGGAGATCGATAGTTAAATTAAATCAATTTCTTCTTTAATTGGAGAGATTGTTTGTTCTATTAAGCTACTTCCCTGAAAAAGATGAAATTGATTCACTTGAAGATGATTATTTTAAACAAGAGAATTATTTTACTTGGAGGAGCAACAATCAAGACTTCTATGGCAATGAACATAATAATAGGATTTCTAGTAACTTTTTTTATTTTTAACTCTACCAACTTTGTATTCTTTGACATTTTGATAATTAATTTTAAACCTTTCTATAACACTGCCCTATTACAAATGTTAAGTCCAGTTAGGTGTAAAGTCCAATCTTTATAGAATGACACATAGAACAGCTAATAGGTCTACTTTCGCTGTACCGGTGTTCATCCGTCAGTCTATGTAGCTGAACATTTTTATAGATAATATCAATACCTATAGAAAAACATTAATATGTATTACCTGTGGTGTAAAATGTTATCATTGTTGGTCGCAAAATAAACATAATATCGTTAACAACAATAATATTCCTATAAAAATTGACTGAACATCTAGCCTATACATAACTACAGACCTCTGATCAGGGAAAATTTTATTGATTCATTGTATAAAATCACAACACTGCAGTCAATACTTTCATTAATAATATCTACTGGTAAAAAAATGCACTTGACACTCATTAATTTATTAGAATTAGAAAACAGAGAAAAATTGAAAAATACTGATTGCTACTTTCATACACTGACTGACACAAACTGTGTCTGTTAGCACAGAATTGTTTCTTGTTTTAAGAAGATTCATCCGCATGTCTGCAGACATTACTTTCACCACAGTGTCGACTCGTCCATTGGCAGGAACATGCTACTCATGCACTGTGTAGTCTCTCACTTTCCCACGAGCCAAACAAAATCCAAGCGTAGAGGCGAGAAAACATGTTTTGTTTTGTAAATCTATTTAGTCAAATTATTTTTATTAATAAACATTTATTTTCAAAAGTTTCTGTTCCTCTTTTATCTTTTCCAGGGACATATAAGAATTCTCAAATTCCTCAACCAGAAACTCTAGTATAGCAGGGTTCCTACGGTCTGGAAAGTCAGGGAAAAAAATAATGGTCAGGGAAAGTCAGGGAAGCTTAAGAAAAGTCAGGGAAAGTCAGGGAAATGACAATTCATGTCACACTTCAGTTTCATCGGAAATTGTAAAGCCGCAGAAGGAAGGTGTTGCCAAAAGTGAAAGTAGTGTATTGGCTTGAAGAAACCCTAACACTTTTGTTCTGAAAGATAATATAAATAAGGCGGAAGTCATTTGGGCTTTGCAAGTTGTTGACAATAAAATGTATTTCAATTCGTGCAATAATTTAAGTACAATTTTTCAGTTTATGTTTCCCGAGTGTTCCGAGTGGCTTGGCTCCATTCTTTCATAACAATTTACTGGACTAACTAAAATCATGTAACAACTTTGTAATTTGTTTTGATGAGGCATTGAATAAAGTTATTCAAAGAGGGCAAATGGATATTGTATTTAGATTCTGGGACAAGGAAAATCATAAAGTTGTCAGTCATTGCTTGGACAGTGTTTTTTTCGATAGAAGCACCGCTGAAGAATTACTTAAGCATTTCTCTGATGGTATCTCTCCTCTTCCAGTCTCTAAGTTGATACAAGTGTCAATGGATGGCCCAAATGTCAATCTAAAGTTTATAACACTTCTTCAGGAACACATAAAATCTGTCACAGACAATGAAGTATGTATTTTGATAAATCCTTGAGAACAGGAGTGGAACCTATCAATTGGGATAAAAATTGTTTATTGTGTCACATGTACTACCTGTTCACTGACTCTACAGCTCGTCAAGCATTGTTTACCCAGTTGACAGGGTGTACAACTTTTCCTTTGAAGTTCTGTGGTGTGCAGTAATTAGAGAATGCAACGTTCTTTCAAAAGGCATTACAAATATGGGACCACGTTGTAAAGTTTCACAAAGAAGAAAAGCTTCCTAAAACAAAACTTGTAGGGATACTGAAAAGAGCAGCCTGTGATCCATTCCTGAAGTGTAAACTAGCTTTCTGCAAAACAATTGCAGATGGATTTCAGCTTTTCCTTTTTGATTGGGTTTGATATATTTTATTATTTTTCCATCATTTTCCCTGAACTGATGGCAAGACGTCTGTGTTCTTATTTTTCCTTGAGAGGTCAGGCAAGGTCGGCTGTAGGGGAGGAGGAGACAGAAATAAATGTAATTAAATTAATATTTACACATGAATAGTACCATAAAATTATAGTGGAAATTTTGTGAGAAGTTGGTCAGGGAACTTGTGAAAATAGTCAGTGAAAGTCAGGGAAAAGTCAGGGAGAATTTTTTAACAAATACTGTAGGAACCCTGTATAGTATTTACACTTATGACGTTAATATTAATAGCCGCCTAAATGGTTAAATATCAAAATATATAGTCTTAGTGTTCATTTAACATTAGTGGGTTGAATGTTAAGATGAAATACCTATTGAAAAAAAATAGAATTTAATTTAAAACTTATGATTATCTTTTTAATTTGCTACAACTGGAGGTGATACAAGGTTGCCACACACCTGAAGAAAAAAAAAACGGGAAAATACGAGGAATGGTTTCTGCCTGGAAAAATAACGGAAAACACAGGAAATTTTGCAAACTAGTAAAATTACAAGAGTATTGGTTGATTTGGGACATTTAACTAAAAGCATTAAATAGGTCTTTTGATAAACAAAAAAGTGATCTTAAGAATTAAGCACGCTGATTCAAATTAATAACTACTTTTCTTTTGTTTATACATTTGTTAAAGAAACTTATGTGCTGATATAATTATTAGCTTCATAAAGTGTAAGTTAAATACCTCAAAAACAAATTGAACAAAACAAATGTTTAGAAAAAAATATTGATCTATAGAAATTTTTTTGTCTTTTCAAGATAAAATTTTTATTTCAGGTTAGTTTATCAATTGCTAACTGAAAAATGAAAGCCCAATTTCACAATATTTTCTACTATTCTAAGAATTAAACCTAAGTATATATATTTTAGTTCAGTATGAATGGTTAGACGTACTACTTTTTTCTAAGCTAACGTGACAGAGAAGATTGAAACTAATAATCAAACACTCTTCTGGTGAAATGTATATGAGGATAATATATATATAGTACCAGCTTTATGAATATTTTGGGAATATATCATTATTATTCAGACCACCCACTTCTTGCTGAAGTAATTTTTTTCATTAAAAGTTATTTTTCTACTAATTATTTTTATTAAAAGTTATTTTGTTACAGAAGTTATTGGTTCTGTACTTTAAAATACATATTTGAAAAAAAAAAATATTAGAAATATGAAATGTTTAATTAAAGGAATGAGACTGATGAGTTTAGTAGGTTGATTTTGAATCAGAAAAGTATAAGCACAACTAAGATAAAAATAGCTAACTTGAAAAAGTAATTTCAAGTTTTGGAGTTTAAGAACATTAATTTTAACACAACAAACCAAGAAAACTTTCTTCAAAGCTGGTATGTCAACATTTTTCTTTAAATAAATTTATTTTAAAACCGCTACTGATAGTTTAAAAACCTTTTTATCTGTGCTAGATATGTTTTCATACTCTAAAATACATTTTGAACAAACTGGATACATCTGAGTTAAGTGTATTGTCCTAATTGGTATTCTATTCCAAGTTGTCTTGTCAAATAATAATGTTTTTATTTGTTTCCCACTAACATTTGTGGGCACGCGGACTAAATGTCAAGTTTCCAACTATGGTTTTTGGGCGTGACACATAGATAAGAGTTTGAATACCGGCAAGGACCTATGTGTATTTAAGGTGTTTTTAATAAATGATATAACACTCTTTGCCCACACAAATGTGGGTACATACTTTATATCCTACAGTCCTCATTCTAGCCCCATTAGTGTAATTAAATGTGTATAGGGTGACCTGGTGGTCTAGGGGTAAGGTGTCAGACTTCTGTGCTGAGAGTCCGGGGTTCAATCCTCACTCCCGGCACAGATTTATCTGATTGTCAAACCCTTCCTTCGCCTCTGACAAGATGTGTATTAATCACAACTTGTGAATGTGTGGAATGCCAGGCCTCCACCGTGGTTCAGATCTCACATTAAACTGAAGGTCCTCCATTTCATCTCAAAATCACCTTACCATTACACATTAGCGTAAGTGTGTATAACCCAAACTGGTAGTAAGATGCGGTGCTGCTAATAATAATAATAATAATAATAATAATAATAATAATAATAATAATAATAATAATTGTGTATAGCCCACACAAGTAATATGACACGGTAGAAAAAAAAAACTGTTTCAAAGTGTTTTTAGTATTTTGACAAACCTATTCACCTTTTAGTGATCAACTATAAAATTGCCTCAAACAAGTCTTTTTTCTGTAACACTTAGTTACCTATTTAAGTGCTTTACTAATTTTACATTGCTTAGTTAAGAAAACCAATACCTACTAAAATTATGTGTATTGTGTACTGTAGGGGCTCTTCACCTACTGTTTTGAAGTAAGTGAAATAAAAAAAACTATCAATATTTTAATTGTAATACTTTATATATGAATTAATATATCATATAAGATGATGATTGGTCTCTTACAAAGATGGTTGGTCATGTTTGTGTCTGAAATGATTTTAACTAGATTCCTACCCGCCTCGGTGGCGTAGTTGGATAATGCGCTAGTCGTGTTGAGCTCAATCACCGAGGACGGGGAGATCGAGGTTAGAATCTCGGTCGGGTGAACTGGGGGTGGTTTTTCCTAAATGGTTTTCCACGCAAATGCGGGTTCACTTCCTCTAAATTCAACCTTCCCAATTCCTAATCCATTAGCGTAATTAGTACTTAAGCGTATAACCCGAACGGGTAGTAAGACGCGGTGCTAAATAAAAAAAATAATAAAAAAACTAGATACCGAATATATAATAAAAACTGTGTTAATGAAGGCCTTTTTTTGTTTACCAGTGCCAGGCTCTCTGGCCAGGATAGTAAAACTTACTAACTGGGATTGTATATCCCATGACCGGCAGGCGCAAGAGAGAGGAAGGGATGAAGTAATTAACTTCCAGGATTTCTTAATTGGAGCTAAAGAGTTGGTGAATGCTTGTTCATTCAAAACACTAGTAGTATTCACCTGGATAGAGAATTGAAAACAACACCTCTAAACCCAGCCCCATTTTACCCGAACCTCCCACATCAGACTCAAAAGTGTGAACCTCTACACAAAC
>CABFWB010000620.1:107439-180583 GCA_902151455.1 Timema bartmani | reverse complement strand
AAAAAGTTGTCACTAAATTCCAGGACACCCTTGACAGATATTAAAGAACTGTTAAGACTAGCGTGTGAGGAAAACTAAACTCTATGATTCTATAGAAGAAATATTCGATTTATTTTGGCCAAATAAATGTTTATGCTATAAAAACTTCGAAAATACTGCCCTAAACTCACGCTCACTAGCACCCCATCATAATGTCAGACATCCTTGCAAGAAATCCATTAACAATGAAACAAGTGAAAACAATTAAAGGGATCTGTTGTTGACAGGCCTCGATGTAGCCACTTTTTTGTTTTTGTTGTAAGTGAAGACACTTGAATTGGCGTGTTTTCAAAGTTTCATGCCAGCCCACATAAATCTGTTGGACATACCAGCGCTGAAATATGTTTAGGCCTAGACAAAAGTATGATGCTTTACATTCTGAAAAAATAAAAGTTTCATCCTGACCAACTTTAAATCGTGCATCGGCTGTCAGGATGATCCTAAAAGCTGTCTTGAAATTTGTGAATGGTTTCTTTACCGAATTGAACGAGATCTTAGTAATTTTCAGAAGAGAACTAGCTAGGTTTGCGCTGCTGTTGATCCTAATATGCTGAAAATAATTAAAATAAACCTTTTATGCCGGCTCAGAATGTGTGTGAAGTCTCATTCTGGACATGTGGAAATTGTAAATGAGATTATTCATACATTATATATAATAAGGAATAAAGAATATTTTGTGTAAACCCTATTGGTTCCAAATTTTACAGACTTCCTTTCTATCAAAAAATGATAAAAAGCTTTTTTTTAAATTGAATGTTTTACTTTTTTCCTATATAGCTAGAATAGGACGACTAATGTATGTTTTTGTGTGCCCACTCTTTAATCATAGATCTATTATGACAAACATAGAACGAAATATAATTATTCATCCTTTTATATATATCATGTAGTTACATATAATATTAAAGGATGGATTATAATGCGTTTGTATGTTTGGATGTACACAAACAATTTTTTGCCAATATCTTCAATTCCAGTAGTTCCAAGTCTCAGTTTTTAACATTGACTATACGCACATTAAAATAATATAATACAAACAAATGTTCATATACAAAATGTAGTACTCCTGTACACATTGTAGTCTTACTGGGGGATGTAATTTTAAATCCTCACATTTTTGTATGCTTAATTTGTGGAATCAAAGAAAGGTATTGATTAAATAGTGAATACATCACAGTATGTTTTCCTTCTCGTTGATTTCTGAGGGGGTTATTTGTTGAGACGCTTTTAGAAGTGACCAAAGTCTCTTTTGAACAAGGTTTTGTCTGCCTCTATATAGGTTACATATAAAAGGTCGTGAGGGGGGGTTCTGCCATGTTCAGGTTCTGGGAATAGGATCATCTCCATCACAGTGGAGATGTCTCAAATAATTTTTTTTCCTGGAGTCTTATTTTGTAAATATTCTTTAGAAGCTTGTAAACTCTGTAGGATTACAGTGTGTGTATATATATCTTGGGCCTACACACACTCTTCTGTGAATATCACATATAAAACATTTACTTGTCGTACCAGGACAAACTCCAGTCTGATAATCTTTAAAGAAAAACTAAAAATGGGGGAAAAGAGAGTACCTAGCATTTGAAAAGCAAGGGAATTTCATAAAATACATTTTAGTATATTAACCACATATATTCTAAGTCAAAAATATTAAGCACATAATTTAAAGAAAATGCACCCACATTAGCATGGTGGGTAAACTATCGCTAAAATCACTTGTTAAAAAACACCCCACAGGATTCAAACCACACAATTGTTGCAGGTGTCAAAATATTCAATAATTTTTCCAAAAACACCACAGTCCAATATAAATTTGACAATTTGTTTGCTATTAAAATGTAAAGAACTAGTGTGATTTATTGACAGCCAAAATTTTTTTAGTTTAATTAATTAATATATCTACTAAAATATACAAACAAAATATTTTTGGAAAATGGTTTCCTGAAAATTTATTTCTGCTTCTTGCTGAGCACTTTTAAATTTTGGTGATTATTGCATAAGAGTCCTCTTTATTTAGGAGAACCCAGACATGAATAAAACCATGGCATGTTAATTTAGCACCTTCAGAGATATTTAAAAAAAAGTTAGTACTGATTACAGCTGCACCCACGGCTGTGGAGTTGGTACGCCAAGCCTTTGGCTCCAACTCTGACTCCTTCATAAATGGCAAATGTATATTAATTAGTAATAACAAACTGACTGCAGTAAAATGCTCAAATACAAATTATTTCTTAGGAAGTTTCTTTGGTATTGTGAATTTATATATTTAAATAAATTTTTCAATCCCAATTACAAATTTTAGTCCTAAATAATAATAAAAAAATTTTTTTTAAGTTTTTATTTTGAAGCCAGAGTCGGAACCACTTTTGGAGGGTTTTGGGAGTCGGTAAAAATGTACCGACTCCACAGCCCTGGGTGCACCTCAAAAATATATTTGACCTCGAGGGGAGAGGAGGAGGACACTGAACACATAAAACATGTAGCTGCCACAAAAATAGAATTCAATAACAATTGATATATAATATCCTGGTTAATAGCTGTAGGATGGCCTCTTGATAGCCCATCTTGTACTGATTATATTTTTTTTAAAGTTCAAAAGTTGATATAGAGTGATTGAAGTGTAGGTATACCCTAATTTTGGTTGGAAGAACAGTAGAGAAATTTCAAACATATTTCTTTGAGGTCAACGTTGATAGCATTGTACTTTATTCTGTGTAATTTTTTAGGTATTGAAAATATCTATCAACAGTGACAATGCAGATAGATTGACTTGATGTATGAATTTATTAAAATTGTTTTAGTAACTTTAGTAACTAACTTCTACTGTTGTTCCTACCAAAATCATTCTATAGATAAGCCATCCTTGATTACAAGTAGTAGCGAGAGGTCTCTTGTAAGAACCCCACTATATAAGCTCTTTCATGCTAACACCAGGCTCGCTTTTTCCCTTCCCCTTCTCCAATGACAGTGTTGACGTAAGTTGTCAAGGATCTTCTCAATTTCACTGTTTTGAAAAACACAAGAATTGTTTAGTAACTTCATCTTTGTGTATATGAGTCAACAAATGATCCCAGATTGTTTGTTTTTTATGTTAGAGTTTTGATACAATGTTGTATTTTCTTTCCTCAATAGAGCTCCTTTGTTTTTTCTCTTGTATAAATGAAGATAAAATAGTCTCACTTGTTAGAAGAGGATACAACCAAGGATATTTTATGATCTGATGTATCAGTGGATTGGTATATGTAGTTGTAAATGTCAACAATTAGCACTGCAGTTGCATTTCTTTTGATTATTATATTTTGTCCCAAGTTTTCTCTCCTTTATATTTTCTCTGTACTCTGTAACTATTATACAATGAAGTTGAGGTGATGTTTAGCATCGTCTTCCATTCGGAGTAAAAACTAGAATTTCATCAGACTAGTAAAATGAGCTGGATTAAAAAAAAGTAGGGGGTTCTTATCTTTGCCTGAAGTGGGTATTTAATATTTTGACATATTATGCTCCTGAATGACCCTAAATTGGGGATAGTATGGCTTACATAAAATATTATACTTTGTGCTTAAAATAAAATAATGCTGTTTTTTCTATACTCATGTCCACAAATGCTTATTTTATAAATTTAGAAAAACAATAATTTGTGGATTCTGTGTTAACAGTGTGTTCAGCAACCTGGAATACAGGTAAAAAAAACCAGGGAATTTTATCAAAATTTAGGAATGTTTACATATTCACTCAAAATACAGGCTTTTTTTGGTTAACATACTCATAATAAATTTTTTCCAGTTACCCACTGGTAATCTCTTTTAACACAGCTGTCCTTGTTGAGCATAGTAATATCAATTCTCAAAGTCACCATGTGATTTTTGTGTCATCTCTCCACCGCACATCTTCAGCCCAAGTAGAGTCATGGTATGCTGCACTTTGCTGGTATAACATGATTTTTAATGTCTCAATATTGTCTCAAAGTAATTTAACTTAGATCACACCACCCAATGTGCCATTGCTTTTGGATACGGCCAGACTGGGTGAGTGACTAAAAAATAAAATAGAACACATTGGTTGTAATGAGAGGTGGCCAGACTGGAGCAAGCGAGCGCGCGCATGAACCGGAACAGTATAATTTACAGGCGCTAGGCAATATTATTTTATGTTGGTTCATTGAGTGCTTCTCAATTTTACATGATATTTGTCTTTTTTTATAATTATCAATAAATTTAGCACATATGCTATTAATGGACTAATCTAATTGGGAAGATCATAAACCATACCTATATATAATATATATATTTTTGTAAAACTGATATGTTAAAATACTTTAATATTATAATCAAAGTAGGCCTTTACAAATATTAATCACCATTAGCGCGGAGAGAGGATGGGAAAACCATAACAATAAATCACTTGTCAAAAACCACCCTCAGTTCACTGAGCCAAGATTCAAACCTTTGCATCATTGTTAACAACTATTGAGAGCTATCTGCTAATCACACACTTGTTCGCTCGCCACTTTGGCCACGCAGTCACTCGCTCGCTCGCATGCTTGTCAGTCTGGCTGAACCCTTAGACCCTTCATAGAGTGACACAATTTCACATTGTGTATGTGTCTAAAAATAGTATTACATTCAGTTGCGATCTTAATAAAATAATGTTTGTAATGTATTTAGACTGAAGAAAGTGAAAATTGGCTCTGAGAAACCTAGAAAGGTCAGGGAATCTTAAAATATAATTTGGCTTGACACCGTGGTTAACTAATTAATAACCTCTTAGAACCTGCACCCTTATGCTTTGTTTACAGACCAGTTTAAAAACTAGGTTCAACCAAAATCTAGAAGTTCACAGCACAGAGTTTTGTGCCATAATTTTAGAATAGCTTTCTTATTCTTGAAATTTTTTATATTTGGTCAGATTTTAAAAAAAATCAACGTTTGTCACTCTCCAAGATATATTATATTTCAGCTGATAACCAAACATACATCACACTCCCTTTAAAATGGATCACTTAGAAGCAGTAGTAATATAAAATCAGACAATAATACATAGTGATTAAAATAAAACTTTATGAATATATTTTTATAGGAAGTGTGATCCATGTTTAAAACCAAGTTAATAGCTAAAGAATTTTAAGATACAAACATTCAAAAAGGCACAACCATTACATTTTCCCTTATGAAATGTCATTCCCACTTCCTACCAACACATTTTTTTTATAAATAGCATTATTAGTGTTATTTTCTCCTCGTAAGGAGTTATCTTACAACTATTCTTGGCATTTTCAAAGCCTTATTATGTTCTTATACTAGAGCTCTTTTAGCTTCTGATTTAATTTCAATGATACTTGAGTGTTTGTTACAGACTAGGCTAAATATAAAGTGTATTTTTTAAACAAACCAATCTCTCTAAATGTTTCTGTATTCTCTTTCTTTCGATCTCCTACTCCAGGGCTGACATGACCGATGCATTATATCAGTCACTTTTCTATTCCCTCAATAAGCATAAAAAAAAATTATTTTCCTGTTTTATTGCTTACTAACTTATTTTTTTGTGCACCATGTCTGACTGTTGGGGCTATGCCCATATTTATGTAAATGGGGTAGAAGGAAGTTAGAATTTAGAAAAAATGTACCCACATTTTTATGGAGGAAAGGTGGGAAACCATTTAAATCTCAGCACACCCAAACAGGATTTGAACTTCAATCTCCCTCTCACTGGCATTCAAGTCTAATGCATCTAATGCGATAGTGACTCTTTCTAATGTGAGAGTGAGTCTTTAGGCGATACGACCCCTGATGCATAATATTAACCTTTTAAACACTTTTTTCACTAATACAGAGCTATGTAGTTGATAAATTAAATTTTTTAAGAGATTAGACACTCTCATATTTGCTCATTTGAAATAACTAATTTTCACGCATTTGTTTTAAGCTTATACTAAAATAAAAACTACTAAATAACCAACTAAGTTGTAAATTTATGTCAATATAGTTTACTTAATCTTAAATGTGTTAGAGAAATCATTGTCATATTATATTTTATTCTAATATATATTTAATAAAGACACAGGAATTAAATCAGAAACTTTGGCTTAGTGTCTCAATGCTTTTACCACTGAACTATCCAGGACTGACACATGTCTAATGTTACTTTCAGTATAAAATTTATATATTTCTGTTTAGCACATAATCACACTTTCTTTAGATACACAATATCACATCAAACACATTGAAATTAATAATTTATATGAATTTCAATATTTCTGTGTACTATTCTAGTTTTGTTTTATACCTGTGCATACACTATAGGACTATCGGTAATGTAATTTATGCCCAAGAGCAGTTATTATGTTGGTTTTCCAAACTCGATGCTCTCTTTTGTCAACACATCAATTTTAATTTTGGTGTTAAGCAGCTTTACCTCCTGAGGGTGAGAACCTGCTTGTCCCATTTAGTAGATTGACTGTCACTTTTAACTTGATCCTGCAGACTTGAGGTCACTTTTAAGGGATTTAGGATTATAACATGCCATCAAGTTGAGAGTTTTATTTAGGAGATTTTGAGTATATGTAGCCATTATATAAATTAACCCTCCCGCTTGTAATATACAAGCTTATTCTCTCTCTCTCTCTTGTGTTTGGTATTTTCGAAAAAGGGACAAATTGTGATTTTTTAGTGCTTAACTTGGCTGACCATATTTGAGTCAAAGTACAGTTGACAGTTCACAAATATTTGATTTAAGTATGCAACAGTGGTGTTTAAATGTATTCAAGGGGGAAATGAGTAAATGCAGCTGTGAAAAAAAATACACTGGTAAATGAAAATACACTAACAGTCATAGTTGTGCGCAGCATGTGTGCTGTGACACCCCAACTAGCCACCAAAAAAAGGAAAAGTTGGAATAACAAAAGAACAAAGTACCTAAAAAATTTTTAGAAACCACACCGATGGTAGACATTATTGAAGAGTTAACAACAAATTATATCCTTCAGTCGGAGGATGGCATTATAATGTTGGTGTTTCTAAAATTAATCTTGTGAAATAAAAGATTAATTTGTTTTAGTTGTAAAAAAAATCTAACACATTCTCAGGGGGGAGGGCGGGTTGGATCCTTCCCCCTTTGTCTTTCAGCTTGCACCCCCATCAGCTATATCCTAAGCACGCTTATGCTAACATTGTTGTATGGTTCTTTAGCGATGATTATTTGCTCACATTGATTTCCTTAAAAAGAAGCCAATTTTAATTCAGATATTTAATTTTATGATTAGAACTTTGTAATATATGTCAATTGTCCTTCTAAAGGTCCCAACTTTTGCTTATTAGAACCTTAAGCCGAGTTTTCATTACATTTAAAAATATTTACACTGACACATTTTAAACATTTTTTGGCATATGTGCGAAAGATTTGTTTTTATTCTATTACTGACAATATTATGTTTCTTTTATAAATAATATTGTATTATCACATTGAGGCCCAGGTGGAATAATCAAATTGGCTTCTCAGACTAAATTAACTTTCTGGCCCTAATTAATTCGTAACAATGCCCACATTATGGAAAAATAGCTTTATAAAAACTATGTTTATGTATTGTGGTCCAAAAATGAGTGTTCTGAGTGCGGCCTATAGACCCGCTGTCGTCCGGCTGGACAGTCACATGTCCACAGCAGGTAGCCTAACTGGTTTCACGGACCAAGGGCTTATTTATAAATAGATACATATTTTTCTCTCCTACAATTAAAGGGTTTCTCACTTAAGATTAATTTAACCAGCTCCCATGGCTAAGTGGCTAGAGGGCCCAACTGCAGATCTTGGTGGAACTGGTTAGATCCAGTCGTAAATAGGTTTTCCTATTATCTATATAATTCATTGTTCGAACTAGAGTTGGTTGGTTTCTCAGGCTAAGATAGTTTGTAAGTCATGTTCTGAAATATCCCACCAAGTTGTTCAATAATGAAGTCATATCGGTGGACTCCCAGCTGGTTTGTGCTTCCCCATTTGATTTAATATGGTTGAATTAGAAGAAAGTGGTTGGGGGTGGGGTTATTAGACCCTATGACTAGTCTTCTGAAGTGTGCTACACTATTGTGTCAAGAGATAATCCCCTGAAAAACGTTGATGATTGGACCCTCGTGGCAGGTACCTTCTTTGTACCAGTTGTGCTAACCCTCTTGTAGCAAGGGGCTTGGCAACATTGTTTTGGGGGTGTATTCTCGTTGTTGAGCTGTTGGTTGGTTAGTCATCAGGGGGAGGGAGACTGACTTCAATTGCATTGCAGGTGTGCGGCACAAGAAGAAGGGAGACCTAAAATTAGTGTATTGGGAGTGGGGTGGATGTTCACTCTAAAGGGAGGGGTGCTAGTGATAGTTAACTATTGCGTTATTAACTTGCTGATGGCTTTGACTAAAATTGAAATATGCAGAAATCACTGTTGAGAAGTTTACCTCACCTTATTCATAGCTTTTTTTTAGCACCACAATTTACTAGTACTCATTTTGGTTATACTCTGCTTATGTACTAATTAGGTTAATGGGTTAGGGTAAGAGTCCACAGATTTTTCTTGAGCGATAAAAATCCGTAGCACGACTTTCTTCGGAGGGGAAGTAAAGCCCTTCGTCCTACGTTGATTGTGGCAAGTAAAAGAACACTGAAAGATAAGTGGAAATAACTTTACCGGTAAAATTGGTAGGCGCTTTCAGAGAAATTCTCTGGAGCTGATGTAATCAGTTGGTCCAGAAAATAAAAGTTTGTACAAGAGTTTAACATTTAAAATGTTTTACCGTTAATACAAATGAATGGCATATATTAATCATTCCTGTCATGCTTATCTCTCCGTGAAAGTGTCCTGATAGTTTCAGCAAACTTCTCCTTCATTTGTATTGTTTCTGTCTTGTATGGACACCCTGTATAGAGGTGGAGGAAGGGGTGGTGTATTGTAGAATATTGACTGATAGTCATTCTGCTCCAGTGGTTTCTGTCCAGGTGCGGCAGCAGGCCGCTGGGAAATGATGGCTATTGTTCTGTTACCCCTCTCCACATACCACCCCCACACACCCTTCTCCTCGGCATATGTACTTCAGGTACAACAGGATAAAGGTGCAGTCATGAGTCTAACCCCCACCCACCCACCCACCATTCCATATATTACTTGATGAAATGATACACGGGCTAATAGGAGAGACTTATTCTACATTGCTTTTCAAAATGTGGGCTATTATTGGTTCTTAAGGATAAACCTCTCCCATAAATATGGATTTTTGATTGGTTAGGGATATTTTTCATCATTTTTACATAAAGGCTTGTATGTATTTGTTAGTCCTTCTTACTGTTCCATCTTTTATTTATTGTTCAAAGAATTTCAACTGTTTCATTTTGAAAACTTGTATCGTTCATAATACATCTTAATTAATGGCCTTGTAAAGTTAATTAGCATTAGTGTAAATAAATATTCTTTAAATATAAATGTATATCAAGCTTTTAAATTGCTCAAATTTTTTAGCATAGACATGTGACATAGTAAATTGGTAGCATTGTTCTTGCCTCGTGTTCAACAGCCCTTCTCTTTCTAACTCAATCTAAGTAGACCTGCAGTGGGCAAAGTAAGACAAGATTAAAACCTTAAATGTCCAGATATAATAAATAAAAAAAATACCGTTCAAATGATTTTACCAAAATATGTTGCGACCTTAACAAATAAATATTTTCAAATTCAAATTGGAAATTATGTAATTGAAAAAAAAAATTATTTACAAAATATTACTGTTCTCAAAATAAATCTACGAGTTTTATGTCCTAACACAAAACAATATTTTTATGTTTTGAATCCATTTTAGTTGATAGTAGTTGGAATGTCCAACCTGAAAGAAAATATGTATCACGTAAACAGCTTATGTCCAGTGACAATATTTTCTAGTTACAGAAGAAGATCAAAGAACATTTGTAAACTAAAATATACTGTTAACCAGCAAACATAAATTTCCACCTTATTTGAATATAAATGAATATGATTTTGGTGATAGATATAGGTATTTTTTCTGTAAACTTTCTTAGCACATACAAGAAGGCATAAAAATGCATTTGGTTCAGATGCTATTAGCCACATAAATTCTAAAACCTGCATTCGAAAATTGAGGGTTAAATAGAGTGTGAGTAGAGATGATGCAGATAAGTTTTTAAGCCATTGTAATTTTGTGTTTGACTAAAAGACTGGTTTAGTTTAACTAATTAAAACTTAAGTTTTATAAAATGTTGAAATTCGACCAATAAGCGGGGACTGATCAAAAATCAATACAGTCAAACTTGGTTATAGCGTCCTCGGGCATAGCGTCATTTTTTTTCAGCAGTCCGGCAAACTCTCATCTATTAACATTATAGAAACCTCTGTTTTAGTGTCAGCACCACTTGGTTATAGTGTCAAAAACTTCTTAGATATTTTACTTTAAATTGTACTTAAATGTATGTATATGAAAAAAAACTGAAAAAAATGGGCAATTCCTATAGAGGTCTATTTTATAGGAAGCTGGGGTGTACTGGTCATACAGTGTGCTAGTCTAATGATAGACTTAATGGCAAAACAAAGTCAGGGAGAGGGTTGCAGGAATCGTGGGCACTTTAAGGTCAAAATGAAGAGAGGACTAGCCCTCCTTTATTGTCACTGAACTGTCTGGAACTGTCTTGGTGTTTTATAAGTTTAACTTTAGTTTTGTTTATCATTGTGTAGTCATTTGGAAGTCATTATATGTAGGCCTATGTTTTTTATAATCGTGGCAAGTTGTAGTACAAAAAGGAAAGTTCTGTCTATTCAAGTGAAAGTACATGTCATTAAAGTATGTGAAAGTGGACAGAAAAAGGCTGATGTATGCTGTGAGTTTGGATTAGTGAATTCTACTTTAGGCACAATTTTAAAAGTGTTCTTTCGGTACCTCTTTTATAACGTCGCTCTGATGTAACGTCAAAATTTGTTTGGCCCCTTCAATGACTCTATAACCAAGTTCAACTGTACTGAGCTAATTAAGTGGGTAATATTTATTTAAATCAAGATTTGAACCAAAGTTTCTCAAATGTAGTTCATTGGACAGTGCTAACACTTTAATATTCTTGCCGGCAACAATAACCTTTATATTGTTTTTTTATTAAGATTTAATTCACTATTTTTGTTTTAAGAAACAATATGGTGCAAAGACACACACTCACGTGCTATTGTAAAAGATGTTGCGACGGTTCAAGGTGGGTGTTGTGTTTGTAAGTCCCTTCTTCTCCTACCCGAGTTTTTTTTTAATGTTAGGGCCAGGAAGTAAGGTTACAGTTAGATTAATCTAGGTTTGGCTTGTTGCTGTTACCACCTGGGGGTTGTCATGGTAACTAGTTATCTTCTCTAATTGGGGGTCTTGGTTGAGGTGGTGAGTCGTAGGAGAGGTATATGATCTCCTCACTCATCCTCTTACTCTCTCCCCACTCTTCGACTGATAGTGTTGAGTGGAGTCACGTTTCACTTGATACAAGGCAATCATATATTGTTGGCAGCATTTCTTTTGACAGTTTGCTCCACTTCGTATCTGCATCCTCTACCACCTAGCCCACAATCTCATTTTTATGTTTATTCTTTATTTGTCATGAATTTTTTTTCTTTCCTCTCTCTCCTCCTTATATATTGATAAAACTTCCATTCAAACCAGGTTGTTTTTTTCTCCCCAGCATCTTTTACAAATGAAATATACAAACATCTATCGAAATCCACAAATATAAATATATATCTATGTTACAATAAGTTCCTGCTTTCTTGTAAACCTTAACTGTTATTGTCAGGCGAGGGGCTATTATTTTTTTCACCAGCAAGAGTTAAGAAAAAACTTCTTTGCACAAGCTCAGGAAGAAAATTTATAAGGACCTGATAGGCTGATTGGTGTTTCCAACATCTTTTCTCAATTAAAAATATATTTATTTATTTTTATTCAAAACACCCATAATAATAAGAAGGCTATTTAATTTTGTATGTATAACATGTAAAAATGTAATCAAATATTAGAATTTGAAATCATTGTATGTGAACTTGATGGTATTGAATTAAACTATGAACCTACCACTTTATTTGAGATAATTTGTAAAATACAAGACATATTTCAAGTTGAATTTCTGTAATAGAGACAGACATGCATAAACCATAAATAAGCACAAAATTATTTTTTTGTGTGTGAAATAAATTATAATCACATAAATTTGAATGTTTAAATAAATTTATCATAGCCGTACAATTTTTTATAACTATACAAAAGGAAATATTTAATATGAACTTATATCATAAAATTAACCAAACTATAAATTTTTGAGAATAATATTGAAAATTCTGAGTACTTAATATTTAAGTATTCACACATCCCTAGTTAATTTACACCTAGAAAACAATAAAACATAATAAAATTAATTTTATTCTCAATTTGTGAAGTCTAGGTTTTTGTATCTGCTAGATTACAATTAAGTACAACTGTACAACATACTTTAAACCTTTATTAGCGTATTTTTCTTATATTAGGAACATTTTAGTTTACATACACATCTTGACACAAATTCCAAAAATATTAAATAAATCCTCAATAATGTTTATTGAAGGTGAAGAAAACGACTACTAGACGTTATTGGACAGATTTGTTTATATGCGGAGAGTGGATTAACTTATTCTCTGTTTGTTGATGTGTAAATGCTAGTCAAATTGTCTTATTGTATGAGATGTGGCTGATATTATTTACTGGAGATGTTTTACAAAAAAAATATGAAGACATTTTATTTATGTTAGTGCAGGTTGGCTGGATAGCTAGCTGGTTGTCCACTGTAATAGAAGTTAACATAAATTGATCACATATTTATATTCTATGCTCGAAGAAACATAATTTAAGAAGAAAAAGATTTTTAAAAATGGCTTATTAATTTAGTAACAATATGTTATGCTTTTAGTGGAGTCAACATTATTCCGGATAGTTTCTAAAATTTTAGTAATGCCATTGTTTAGCTTTTGATTGTAAATATAAGGAAAAGTAATTTTTACTAATTTTTCACAACATAACAAATCATTTGTGAAATGTGGGTTTTCCCTTTTACAGTGATGAATTAACGGCCGGGAGGCTGGCTGTTGCGCCTGTTCTAGTTTTAAGTTAGTTTAAAAGCTGTGTGCTGATATAACCATTCAGATAAGAATGTGTGTGCTAAATACGTCCAATAAAAAATAAGTAAAATGTATTTCAAATCACTTATGTCTCACCTACCTTCGCACCATCAATTAAAAAATAAAATCTGGAATGCATTTTTTTTTATGAATTAAATTGTAACAGCCCAGGTATTACCTGTTTTACTACCCTTTCATTCATAAACTTACCTGCTTCAATGGCCGCACGGCTTAAGGCGTCACTCCTGTGATAGAATAATTTGAATCCTGGGCTGTTTTACTGAGGGTAGTTTTTCATAAATAGTTTTATACTCTCACTCCGCACAAATGCGAGTAAACCTATAAACTCAACCTTCCTCATTCTTAAATTATTAGTGTAATTATTACATATGTGCATAACCTGAACAGGTAGTAAGATGCGGTGCTAAGTATAATAATAATAATCTACTGACCCACCTGGACGTTTGGGGCACACTCCTAAACCAGTGTGCTCAGGGTAGGTGGAGATTATTCCCCTAGCAGCTTTTCATAATCTCTCCAGGCAACATTGCCTTTCAAAATATAACCATTCTAAAGACAATATAATAGTATTCTTTTGATCAATTATTGGATTAAATCATTGTTAAAACTCTTAAACACATTTTTTGATCACCGCAGCTTACTACCCGTTCGTTCGGGCTGTACATGTATGTGCTAATTATGCTAGTGAGTTAGGGATAAGGTAGGTTGAATTTCAAGGAAGTGTGCCCACATGTATGTGGAGGGAGAGTGGAAAACCATTTAGGAAAAACCACCCTAAGTACGCCTGACCGAGATCAAACCCTGATCTCCCCATAATCAGCCGTCTAGTCTATGTGGCCACAGAAACAGGTTTAAACACTAATTAAAAATATATTAGACTAATGTTGTATCCTACTATAGTATAAAACCAAAATGTCTTAAATGTACAAGATAATAAATAACAAGCACCCATGCTTTAAAAATGAAAAACTTATTTTTTTTCATAAGAGGCATGTTGACAGTGGTAAAAATTTACTAGACTTTCAAACAATTCCTCCTCTGTTATTGAAGTATTTTAAATATATATGTATAGGCAACCAAACATTGAAAGCTTACCGTTTTACCCTTATTCTCTTATTTTTCTCTTCTTTTATCTTTAAAAAATATTGACACTTAATATAGATAAAAAGTCTTGTTATCAGAAGTAAAAATTATTGGTGTACTTACTATAAGCTGTAACCTCAATATTAGAATATGCATCTTGAGACTTAAAGTTGTCAGTTTTACTACCACTTCATTTACTTTTTTTTTAGCTATTAACAAGCTAACTATGTAGCTACTTAATGTTTCAAAATCCTTTACTAATTCCTTTTGCTTCTACTTTCAGTTGATAAACTGTTTTTAAATCAACCCAAATGCAATGGGGGAATTTTATGTGTGGCCACATGTTACATTTTTTCCTGCCCTTATAACATTTGAAATTATGAATATAATACTCTTCTATCAAATTTAAATTTGCAAGCACTCGGTCACCTGTAAAACAATTTGGTTTTATAAAACTTGTTTTCGTGAATATTATGAATTTTTGTCACTGGGGATGCCCAACAAAATAATTCATACAATATCTTTCCACCCTTTCAGTAAGGAAGAATTTAGAGGAAGTGTGCAGGGGCGGATTTACATATGGGCTTAATGTGCTGTACAACCCGGGCCTGCAAATTTTGGGTGTCAAATTGCAGCTGCGAAATAAATAAGAACAAGAAATTTGTCGAATACACAGCATTAGAGTGAGGCTATCCAAGAGATCCTAATCGACCTCTGGTAAAGAAAAAAGAAGACAGTTGAATTACAAACTGCCACTTATTACCTCCGACTTACTGACTATCCTGAAAATCAACATATGTTATTGCTTATTTTTACTTGCCCTTTTTAGGTTTTCTTTTTATTTCAAAAAAATATATAATGTTTGCGTCCCTTAATTAGGCTGCTTCAGCAAGGCCATTGTGCAAAGTAAATCTGCCCCTGGAAGTGTGCCCATATTTGTGTAGAGGTAGATCGGGAAATCATTTAGGAAAAAAATCACCTCATTACATTACTCAAACCTATTGGCACTAGCAAATCAGAATAAACAAGACTGGTGCCTTTGTCATTGTACCCACTGGTGTGAGTATGACGTGTTAAGGCTTATTTTTTTATAGAGTAATAATAAAATACTATACTACATATACCGGTATTGAAGGTAGCTCATTTTCTAACCCATTTGGAAAATATATGGAAAAACTTATATTAAACGTTAAAACAAAAAAGATTGATATGCAGATTTTGAACAACCTATAAATGCTTATATTGGGTGTTAACTAATATTTTGTGTCTATAATTTACCATATAAAATTGAGATATTTAACATTTATTTACTTTAAAAATTAATCTTAGGCTCTAAGTACAACATCCATGAATTAATTTATTAAAAGAAAGCTTTATTATAGGTCTTATGGCGGGAATATATACATTTTGAAAATAAAACCCTGATAAAGTTATCACGTTACGGTCTCATGTCCACCTGTCATTTACATTAACATTAGCTAAAATTAGATCTCTTCTCATGAGACATTATCTTGAATAGTTAATTATTTGGTTGGCTAGGTTATTGAATTAAATTATTATTATTAATATTAATTTATCTATAACTTATAATCTCACATTAGCAAATTAGCAATGACTTGTGATCCCACTACTGTAAATTTGGAAAAATAATATGAATATACAGTATTTAATACACGTTTGTTCTCATACTCAAGTATAGTACAGGTCTGACAATCTGGCACCCTCAGGACTTGGGCCATGATTCATAACCAAATATACCATGTTACTAAGTATGCCGGATTATCGGGACTATATTTGTGTAATGCAGTAAAAGCCAGGAAAATAACTTTGAAAACTGTCATTGTCAGCTGTATCAAGGCTCCTACTAGGTTTAAAAGACATTTTAAAGAACAAGACACACAATTACAAACAAGATATGTAATAAAGAATGGCTCTGGATTAAAGCTAAAAGATGAGATGTGGGAAGGAGAGAAAGAGTTATGCACGTCAAACCATTGGGTGCCAGACAAGATATGTAATACAGAATAGCGCTGGTCTGAAGCCAAAAAATGGTACATGGGGAGGGGAGAGAGAGTTATGTGCGTCAAGGTCGAACCATTTGGGTGCTGGATTATCAGATATTTATAGTTTAATTTTTTGTTTTTGGGCTAGATGAGTAGTATTGGGTATATAATACTCAAATCCTACATATTATTTATGTTGTAAACATCCCTTTTTCTCAACTAACAAAGCCTACAACGATGAATAAGGTAGCAGTGGATAGGATTTCTTACTGACTTCTGACACAATATATTCCGTTTACGTTAAATCACATTGTTTAAAATTTAAGGTTGCATATAACCTGAACGAGTAGTAAGACCGGTGCTGCTGCTAATAATAATAATAAAATTTAAGTTACTAAATATATATAAACGAAAGCCATGACTCACTCACTCACTCATCACTAATTCTCACGCTTCCCACGAAGCTAGAGGGCTGAAATTTGGCACAGATGTTCCTTATAATCTAATTAGGAAAAGTAAAGATGTTTCATTCCGATGTTTTGTGATTAAGGTGGTAAAATAAGGGTAACTACCCTAATCAACAATATTGCTTAAAAACTCTTTTTGAGCGTTTAGACGGTAATAATCCGATAAGTTTGTTCCAATAATTCCTTAGAAAAAATATAGCAATTATTTGTAACACTGTAGATGCTTCTAAGAGGGGGGAAAACTCCCCATGATTACACATACATGATAACCTCCTCGCTGTGTTTCTTGGGTAGCGCTAAGAACCATTCCAATAAGATTAAAACAAAAATTCTTCATTTTCATCCAAAAGTAAATAATAATACAATATCCTGTGTAAAGAAAGGGGATTCAGCTAGTAAGGTTAAATTAGTTACCCTGGG
Organism: Timema bartmani; assembly: GCA_902151455.1. Taxonomy (NCBI): domain Eukaryota; kingdom Metazoa; phylum Arthropoda; class Insecta; order Phasmatodea; family Timematidae; genus Timema; species Timema bartmani. The sequence continues at coordinate 163,409 of CABFWB010000620.1, read as the reverse complement.
CTTAGACATTGTCTTTCATTATTATTGGGGCTATTCTATATACACATTCTGAACCAACTATTCATCACTGTGAAAGAAAAAGATTTAATTTTACCAGTAATAAATTTTACAGCATTTCAGGGGATTGAACTCTTAGTAGACAGGCTAAATCAGGGAAAACTGGAATCAGCCAAAAATTTGAAGTGGTCGGTAAAAAACGGGAATAAGTCGAGAATTTGGTTAATTACAAAAAATATCAGGGAAAAAGTTGTTTAACTCAAAATATTAAATATAATAATTATTAACTCAGTAAATTACAATGTGATTCAAATTATATTTTTCTGTTTGTAGCTGTGTAATATATTTTATAATTTTTATAATTCCTAGTAGACTATGTTAATACAAATAAAAAACTGTTTATTTGAATTTTAAAACTTATTATTATTTATAAAAAAGATTAACATAAATTGTGGGGAAGGGGGATAGAAGGGTGTGACATACTTTTGATTTGGGAATTTTAGGAAATGATTAGGGGAAATCGGAGAAATAGTCAGGAATTTCATTGGTCAAGTCTAGTAGACACCATGAATAAATTCACTTATTTGTTTGGAAATATGTAAAAACCACCCTTAGTGAACTTGCTGGAAGTCTACTTCCTGTCACCAGCAACCAAGTTCAATGTGAGGTTAATGCCCTGGACTTCTGGGTCACTTCTCGAGTTATTAATAGTATTATTTCTACCAGATTCATTATGGTTACTAACTATCCTTAACTACTCGAGGCAGCAGGTGCTGAAATATCTCTAATACACCGATGGGAAATATAACTGACCTTGCCCAGGACATGCTCCTCTGCCTCTTAAGTGTATTGTACACTAATTCTAGCTCAAGTGCTATTGCGATTGCTAGCCGGGCTTAAGTGTTTCATTCATTCTGCATACCTTAAAATTGCATACGACTAAAAACTGTGATTTCTCAGTGCTTCTTGGATTCCTTGAACTATTACGAGCAATTTCTTTGTATGAACAAAAAATAGGCCAGCATCAATACGGGAATGGACTATAAAAAAAACTGTCATTATATTGGTGTGCTAGACTATCTGAAAGTTTTAACTGAGCCATTTTCCAATATGAGCAAGTTAAGGAAATACTACATTGAAGACTTCTTCCCTTGATATATCACATTACTTTTATCCTTTATTAATAAATACATGTACTATCAACTTTTTTTTAGTTTTTATTGTTTCTGCTATCTTGTAAAAAGAGGCAAATTAAGTTTAAAATAAGTTTATAGTTATATACATACATTATTATTCCTAGAGGCTAACCTAATATATGTAATAAGTTTCAAAAGAAATATGGGAATTTATATTATTATCTCTACTGCTTTTGCTGAAAAATATCAAATTAAGTTATACTAAAACGTCACTTTTATATTTTTAATACGTTGTAAATTGTATTTGCACTGCTTTTGAATGGAAAACTCAAAGTTGTAAATTGTTTTATGAGATTAAATATTAGAATCTGTAAAATTCTACCTGAATATAATGTGTCGTATTGATATAAGCATCAAAATTTTATAGTACTATTTTCTTTGAGATTTTATTTTATACAGATGAATGTAAAATATGCAGATAAGATGTTCGAGTTTTCTATTATTCAATATAATATTATTCTTCATTTAAAACTTTCTGGCTTCTCAAAAAGTATAAAAACCATCTAGATGTTTCTGTAATTCTATGATTTTCAAAAAATAATTATTTTTGGCAAATCAATATGGCTAAGGATTTCTAAATAAAATTATCTTAGAAGATAGGAAATATACATACATATTTACAAAGTATGGCTAATTTTGTTTATATACAAAGGCAAATAGCTGGTTTTAAAACTAAATCGGGTACTAAAATATTGATTTTTATTTTATTTTTTTGTCTTTTCAAAAAATTCATGATATAACAAAGAATAGTACAGCATAGTAATATGACAAAAATTGAACACAAAAAATGTCCTCTCCCTTCTCGCCAAACATCAAAGCCCAAAATAAAATAAATTCCTTGTAAAGAGCGGTAGCATCACTCCCCACCCTTTTGTGTTCTAGCAGCAGGCGAGACTCGAGGTTGCAGTAGAGGAGATCCCGTCACCATGACGACGACACAGCAGCCGGCATTCAGCATGGCGTCATCGGTGGCTCCCGTAGACGTCCAACAGGCAGGCTCGGGGCAAGGTGGTGGGGGTAGGCCCGGTAACCAGCAGCAACCTGGTGGAGGGGTAGCGGGCCTTAGTCCCACTGCGACTGTCACCGTGGTCACCAATCCCTCGCAGGTCCAGGCCATCGTCGCAGCAGCAGCAGCGGCCGCCGCCAACACTGTCACTATTACACCTGTCGGTCATCAATCCTTGCAGCAGGTCAGTTCACTTTGACTCATCGCTGATAAGCTTTTTTAGCAGTCTATAGATATCAGGTCTGTGAGCAGGGGAGTGTGTTAGCGCTTCAGTACAGTATACTACCAGTAATCATGGTATTGACACACCTCTACGCCTGTTTGGCTTTCACATACTTGGGATGTGTGCTCAAGGGAAAAACCGTCAACTAATTGTTTATTCAAACAGTTTGTGCCTTTAAAAATAGTATGTATATAAACACTATTTTATTTTTTGAACTAGGGGAAAATAAAATTATAAATAGTCAATAAGTTTATTGGATTTTTGATGTTTTACTGAAATATTATAAATTTTACCATCTTTATGGTGGAATGTATCTCTTACATTTTGTTGCTACCACAAATTAAACTTAATAGGGCATCCATAAACTTTTGTTTTAATCCCTCCATGTTTATATATTGTTATTAAATATGGGCTTTTGATAAAGGAATATTGTGTTCCTTAGCTTCATCAGCTTTTTTAGCTCTTTAGTCATCCATCACTCAGCATTATTAAAAACATTTGAATCTACTTATTGGGGTGTGTGCTACTTAGGCAAATTAACAGCAAAGTTACTTTGTCCATATTAATAAATAAAGTTTAATTAGTTGGTTTTCATTTTATATTCACTTAATTGTTGGGTGAGTTTAACATTCTCCAGACAGCTTGTAGTTACTTCATTGTCTTTGAAAAACTAGAAAGTTGGTAGCTTCACATTCTGATAGTCTTTGTACAGACAGATAATTTTTTTGTAATACCTCTTTTTCTCCTCGCCATTTTATTTAATATTTCAAAATATATCTGTAATAGTTTGCTATATTTTACTGATTGGTCTTTGTTTTTTGATAACATGACTATTACCGGTATGTTAGTTCTGCATTAATATTTAGTGTTTTATAAGGTTTTTTTTTTACTTTTATATAAAATACTGTTATATTTTCGACTAATTTCTAAATAGCCATTTTTCATAAAATCAACTGTGATTTTCATTGAAAAGTAATTTTAGCCTTTTGTATTTTCTCTAAATTTAACCCTCTCTTTATATCATATTGCTCTTCATTCCTTTATTATTCTTTTGAATATATTAATAGTAAACCCTGACACATTTGTGGGCATTAAATATTATTTCTAGAGTTTTCACTGGCAAAATGTTCTTCCCACTACTCGTATGAACCAACAACCAAATTTATATTAAAAACCGTTGGTGTTTTTTGTTGTTACATAGATAACGGAAAAACATAGATTTCCTAAAAATACAACACTGTTTATGTAATAAAGAGTTTGCAACAAGTATGTAAAAAGTGATTGATTTTTTTTAGATAAAAACATAATTATATTTTATTCAAAACCAAGGGGTTTTTTTTAGTTTTTTTAATAGTTTATGTATCTTATGCTTATCTTTTACTTAATATGTTTTAAGTAGAGTTTCTTTATAGACTTTCACATGGAACAGTTGCTATCAGTGGAAATTTATTACGATAAGGGTAGAAAAAAGGTTGAGGTTGGAAGGGGTGGTGGGGGACCATACATAAAATATCTACTTGCCTCTGCCATGACACATTTAATATAGCTAAAAGTGCTGATAATCTACCGCTATCAAAATGTCTGTTTGCTTATGAAAGTACCTTAGATAAAGACAATTTTGATCAGAGGAACTAGAGGGAAAAAACCAATCAATTTGGCAGATGCATAGTAGGATTCTGGTAGAATGGAGCTTTTAGAAAATACAAACAATTTTCTGCTGTCAACAATGACGTTTTACTATATCATTAGTTTTATTTTATAAGTCATGATATTACAATATCAAAAATGACAATTGCATAGCACAGGACTTTCCCTACACCGTAAATACATGAGAATTGTTTTAGTAATTTTTATAACTTGCAAAAAAATTCCTTACTATTTATAAAATAACTAGCTTTAAGGTGTTACATCTTAACTTCACCAGAATAAATAAAGACATTTAAATACAAATTAAATAAGACTGTAAGTAATTGCCTGGCTTTGGCTTGGAAGAGTTTGTTTGATCCCTGATTAACTACACCAAGGATATTTTCCCACCACTAAGTGATTAATATACTTTAGATTAATGCTGGTGCATTTTCTTAAAATACTCTTTCATTAATCCTAGCTGATACAAATAATAAATTGGTCTTAAATCATGTCATTTAAGATTAGTATTCAAAAACATTATAATTTAGTAAAACCAAAAATAACATTTACTCTTTCTTCTCTCCTTGACTGAATCTATTCAACCCCTCTTTATATCCCCTATTTTCATTCTTCCTCATTGAATGTAGGAAAAGGTCTAAAGTATTCAGATGCTCGGTCGATAAAATTCAAATTGGTTCCAATCAAACTTTGTGCATTTAAGACTCTCGTTGTTGTTACATATTTAGCTTGTAATTTTTATCACAATTCCACCTACTACCCTCTACACAACTACTTCAAATAGGCAGAAAATAAAATATTAAAAGTGCCAAATTCAAAAGAATAATTAACATTATTGGAGCTCAAAATTTTTCTTAAACTACCTTATCATATTATAAATAATTTTATCAACCAAGTTCTTATTTTAATGCAATGAGGGGAGGAATGACCCATTCTATGAGAGATTGCCAATGTAATGTAATGTTGTTGTTGTTGTTGTTGTTGTTGTTGTTGTTGTTGTTGTTGTTGTTGTTGTTGTTGTTGTTGTTAGTGAGGCCACTGGAATCTCTGTGTTAAGTTGGTTAGTTGAATTGTGAAAAGTAGTAATAAAATCAACTTTTTAGGGGTACCACATATCTAAATGCAGCTCTTCTTAATTGCTAGGAGGTTAGTTCTTACTCCGAGTGACTCTAGTTCTGCTTCAAGAAGTGCCTGAAAGGATCATATTCACTTTGGTTTTGTTCATGGTGTTAGGGTTTATATCAGTTCTATTGTAGGTAAAATTGGTATTTGTATAGCTTAATTTTTCTGCTGAAATACATTTTTGTTCAAAATTACACCTTAAAACTTCCAATTCTTTCTCTTTGGTTTTTCCTGCATATACTACATTATTTTAGGGAAATCAAAATATTTTAATACGGTAATTTAAAAATTAAGAGCAATTAAAAATTAAGTTAGGGAAACGTATCAAATTAGTTATATGAATTAATAATTATTTTGCTAGGTACATTATTGTAGGTTTACTCATTTAGTAATTACATCCGTCCTTTTATAAATTTCTGCTTGTCATAATCACATATTTTAGTGGTATCTTACACATTATTGATTCTAAAAGCTTGTCTAAATGTATGTTGTTTTGTTATCTTTTGCATAATCTAAAAGTATCAAAATATTGATTTTATTATTGGAATCCCATGTAGGGCGGCTCGGGCTGATATTCTAGAGCCTTAAACTGATAACATGTCAAATTAACACGATAACACAGCAGGTGTTATCACCTGAGATTCTACGAACCTGGCTAAGTATGTAGCAGAAATTAGGAAGGTGTTGTTACACTGGCAGGCGCACTTGCACTGCTTTTACAAGGTTCTTTAAATGGTCAAAATGTGCCAGCAGTTCTTTTAATTTTTTTCATATTCTAATCTTTGAACAAAGTTGTGCTTAAAGTAGCCACCTAATTAGTGTTTGAAAGACCTGTGACTATTATTAATTAATTAATGTTTATGTTAACAATCTCAGTTCCTTAAAATATTAATAACACTAATAGATTCCAAACTCATTTTCTGTAAACTAAATCAACACACTGCTTGCAAACTCTCTTGACTTTTAATAACACACCCTTACACCCACCCCTACCAGTATTAAGATAAACACATAGACACATAGTAAATTAATCGGTTGGAATAATCATTAGAAAACACATACTTCTGCTCACATGGAAAAATTTTAAATATATATTATGGATAACTTAAGAATGAGACCAAGACACTGGAATTGAACCTGCGACCTTTGGCTTAGTGTGCCATTGCCGCTTGTACTATTAATTAATGTACAGTATATTGCTGTGAGTGATTTACCAAACCAATTTTGCTAACACAACACAATCATGGACAAGCAGGAGAATAAAAACTTACCTCGAGTCACCAGTGGATGTGTTTCTGATAGCTACTAAGTAAACCATAACTTCATGTGTCCATCACATACTTTTGAGGCATCCACAACTTAACACACATTTAAGGACACAAGCTGAGGGAGTCACTTTTAATTTATTTCATTTTCTTTTATTTGAAGTACTAAACCAACTGATCAGTAAACAACTTATAAACAAACTTAAATCTAGAACATACACAACACCCAGCCCTCGGCCGTTAATTCATCGTTTCGAAAGGGGAAACCCACATTTTACTATTGATAAAAAAATTTCAGCCATGCCAGGAATCAAACCTGGGATCCTTAGCTCAATAGACAGACACACTACCGACTGAGCGTGAGTTTTAATTAAATGTGTTAGTATGTTCCTACAGAAAGGATGGGTTACCAAACTTCTGACCTGGGCCAGTCTGCCTTGATAGGCTGGCTTTGGATATAGACATTACGTGTGTGCAGTCATTCTTTTCAATACATATAACTGTTGAAGGTACCACAATTTTACTGACAAAATTTGTTATTAGTCAGCCACTTCAGTGGCTGCATGCTCTAAGGTGCTACTCTTGCAGCAGACTAATCTGCCGATGAAGGAGAAGTCGACGTTCGAGTCTCGATCGGGTGTACTGAGGGTGGTTTTTTCCAAAATTGTTTTTCACTCTCCCTTCATGCAAATATGGGTACACTTCCTTTTGATATGACCTTCATAATCCCTAAAACCATCTGCGTAGTTAGTACATAAGCATATAACTTGAACGGGTTGTAAAACCTGGTGCAAAAAATATATAATTATATGTGTCATCGATCATTATTCTTGGCTCAAGTCTTGCGTTGTGACATGGTTGGCATAGAGGTGATATTATTTTTCACTAAAAGCCGAATGCTTGAAATCTGCTCATTTGAATGTCCCAGGTATAAATAACCTTGAAAATCAATTAGTTGATCTACTTATATTTCATATTATTTTATATACATATATGTTTCCATATTATTAATATAAATTAATAAGAGTTTGTCTGTCGTGAGCATTGCACGATATCTACCGTACGCAGAAGGGCTGACATTTTAAAATTAGTAGCTCCTGGGCACAAACATATGCATCTCGACGCTGGAATTTTATATTTTTTGATAACATTTTTTAAAATTTATTAAAAATTGGGTCAGACAAAATAAAATGAACAGTTTTTTTCTGGCTGTTTGAAGCAAAGAAAAGCATTGTCTGGGGTAACCATGCAATACATTACACATTAAGTAACACTGGCTACCATTGACACTCGATGAAACTTCACCTAGATACAAACAAATACATACTATGTACATTTAGAATTTTTTGCAAAAACTTTCCTCAAACCATGTGTGTATGTATATATGTATATACTTGCTATATTCTTCCACAAACAATCCAACAACATACAGAAACACATTCAAAAAATTTCAAAGCAAACATAAAAGGGTCATTAGGGTTTTGGTTCAGTATTTAAAGACTAAATACTCATCAAACAAGCTTGTAATCAGTCCAACCAAATCTTTTCACCATGAAATAAACAAAAACTATTCAGGACTGTAACACAAAATATCCATACAAATGCCCAAATTTAAAAGTAAATTAAAGTAAATACATACTCCTTCAATGAGCATTAATTATCCTAGTTGGCATTTCAACTGATAAAAAAGCTTTAGTAAAAAACCTAAAACTTGAAAAAAAATACTGTTTTTTAAAAATATTTTTTTTAAAAAGGGGTCTAGCTTTTAATCAAATGAAATTATCCAAATTAAAACTCATCTATGAATAAGGGTGTAGAAATATAGGATTGAGATTCATAGTAAGCTGAAAATGTTACAAAAAGTAACTAATTAAATCTTTGAAAATACCAAGAAAGATTTATCATTTTAGTAGATTATTTAGGATATAGATAAATTAAAAGTAAATGAAGATGTATGACTCCTCTAATATATCTTAATATTGGATTGGGTAGGAATAACTTAACAATGTGCGAACAAAATGTATTAAAACAATCACTAAAACACAGTTAAAAATCCCTTGCATGTATTCAAACATAAAAAAAAATTAGACCATAATCTTACATCATCCAATTTATTGTCTAGTTATTAATCTTACATCATCCAATTTATTGTCTGGTTATTAATCTTAGGGTCCCAATTTTAGTTCTTGGGGAAGGCCAAAACTTCATCTCTTTGCATTTATGTCTGTTCCCTTCCCTTTCACTAAATAATACATTAATTATCTACACTCGGATCTCGTGTCATCTGGTTTTTCCGTTATCCTGTCCAGAATGCCGCTACTTTAGGCCTGATAATTGTGACTCCAGCGTAGTATAGATCACTAAAAACTACCACATTGGAAATAGAGTATATGGTACTATAATAAATTACAAGAGTGGATGTATGTATACATTATCAATCTGAATAGTATATATTGGTCTTGTTTTGGAAAACTATATGATGGCACTTGGTGTGGATTGATTTGAAATATGTTTCAAAATCCTTATATATCCTGAATTAAAATGGTTACTGCCAACCCCAAATTCTCAAAATTGTTCACAACTTTCAACCGACGACTAAACAATGGACCTGGAGAAAGGAAATAACTACACAACTTGAAATCACTAATAATTTTTAAAATTTAAACACACCAACACCAAATACTGGTAGAGTGTCCAACAAGATGGAACGCCTGTGTTGCTCAAAAAAAGGGCTAATTGTTAAAGAATTGTGCGCTGGACGTTACCATGGTAGGTTGACTAATTCGTTAACCAGTTAATTAGTCATAGCATGATTCCCTAACACTGAATAACTGGTTTATAATCTTAATTGTTGGATAAGTGAAGAAATATGGGTAGGGTTTGAAAGGTTGGGATTTTGTATGTAAGGAGGTTTTGTCAAATACAAAATTGGTTCCATCCCATAGAAGTTGCATTGAATGGGTTGGGCTATAGGCTTTACTTGGACGTAATAATGGTTTCTAATTATCTTGGATACACACTTAAGCTGTAACCAACCTTCACATCATAGTACTTTTTTCTTCGTTTGCTGTTGGACAATAGCTAAATAATTGTAATGACTGGATGAATATGGGTGTATTTTTAAATAAAATTCCAATAATATAGATTCCACTTCTATTGAATGATAAAAGAAAATCATGCACCAAGGCTGAAACAGGTTTGGACTAAGCTACAAATCAATTTTTACCACCATTCACGCACGCTAAATAATTCAGGGCCTGGATTCACTAACGAGCACAATTATGCTCCGGCGCAAGTCTAGAAATGGCACAACTTTGCACCCAAGATACTTCCAAAGATGTGCCTTATTATTAGCTCCATTTCCGTATTCACTAAACAAGGCACAAACTGGTGGTAAGATTATGGTGACATCATTATAAACGTCATCAATTGCGCTCTTTTCGACCAATCCTTGTGAAGAATTTACTTCCAAAGTAAAGGCTACTTTAGTTTAAATCTCTAATGAAAATAACAGCAAATACAAAGATTTCTAAACATTTTTCTTATAAACTAGAAATAAAATTAGAAACGACCTTTTTCTGGGATTTTTACAAAAACAATATTAGTATATTATCTAGTATTTATTTATATTATTAGTTTAAAGCTTAAGTTCCATTAATAAAACATTTATGGGAACTTTCAAACTTATTTTAAAGCTATACTAACCACCATATTTGGTGACGAGATGTCTTTGGCTCCAGACAAAGATTACACAATTCGTGGTTTTGTTTGATGTTTTATTTGGTAATATTGCAATAAATGCTATTACGTTGTTTGTATATAAAAATTGAACAATAAAAGGTAAGTAATTGCTTTGTTACCACTATCTAAATTGCAACAAATGTTGTGCTTACAGACGTAATTTTTTTATTATTAGTGAAGTACAGTTAACCAATTGTATTCTAAGCTATTAAGATAATATGCCGCCATTTAAATTTATTGAAGTGATAATCATGTTTTAAATGTTGCGCCCACTCTTGAGTGGAAGCAAATAAAAGGTGCAACTTTGCTCTCAAGTTGCGCCTGCTTCTTTTAGTGAATAGGGATTTGAGCACATCTTTCAAACTTGCTCCGGTTTAACTATTTACTCTCATTAGTGAATCCAAGCCGGATGTTTTAAGTGTGGGAAAGGTAGTTAGCTATTAACGAGAATAAAAATTGATTAATAGGGTAAAAATTTGGACTTTTAATTATTCTCCTATCATAGAAAGGTAAGATAAATAAAATTCATTTAGATAGTACTAATGCAACAACACCATCTAATTTGTTTGGACTAGATTTTATAGTGTGTATGTGAAAACTTCAACATAACTTGGCTATGTCAAATAAAATAAATCTAATAATAATCCAAAAATGTATCTCTGATGTAGAACGGGAGTATCGAAGTGTCCTTAGACAGCCCAGAGGATTCAAACGGTGGTGGTGCTTCCAACGGTAGTGTGGGCAGTGGTGGAGCCTCCCAAGTGACGGCACAAGTGGTAGTTAGCAGCGGCGCGGAGGCTGCAACCGCCGGTGCAGAGCAAGGCGGAGCAGGGGCTGCAACTATTGTTGGCTCTCCTCATTACATCACTGTAACAGGTTAGCCCCACTTCCTGTCCACCTTAATTGGGTTTTCACTATTGTCGTGTGTGGGGGATTTGCTTTCCCTTGAAACTTCTTACAAAGGGAGGAAGATACAATGTTATGGGAGTAGAATGTAAAGATGAAAGAATTCGTATAAAAGTCTCATAAATTTTCCAAAAAATATATTCATACGTTGGTTTATTATCATTTGTTATGGTAATTACAATCAATAATTTTGAAAGCATGATGAGGAAATATTTTTTATTTTTAAACATTTTTTCCTCCTAATCTGTCATATATAAATTTTAGTGGTGTTGATATTTGCAATCATCAATTTCTCAATCATATCATTTGTCACTGACACCAAGCCTTTAAACAACCTTTATTAAATTAAATTTTAAATATTTTCACTTTAACTAAAACCGTACTTTTTAAAGATTTGAGGATTTGAATTTAGATTCGAGATTTGAAATAAATTTTAATATTTGGATTTAAAAAATATGGGATTCGGCCCATCTCTTTGATATAGTAAAAATTTTCAACAATGACAGCAAAATAAAATGTTTGTATTTTCTAAAAGGTTTATTCCTACCATAAACCCAATGGTATTATTGTGTTATTAATCTCACAAAGCGTTAAAGAAACAAAAAAACTCAAAGCCGACAAAGCTAGGACAAATTTGTAAATGTAAGGATGTTTATCAGCTTCTACCAACACCCCGCCAATAGCTTTCAATTATAGTTGGTCTTAGAGTTAGTTAAAAGACCACGCTAGTCCAACGTTGGCAAACTCATATTGCCAGTTCACTGCTTCGGGAAGACTCCTCTGTGGACCGGCCACATTCTGAATAAACGGGCCATGGCTGACGTCATACAGCTCGGCCGATGAAGTGAGCCAGCTTGCATTATAGTCCGACTAGACTCAGGGAGGCATATTTAAGTTCTTTGAAAATAGGAGCCAAAAGAGGGGAAATAGCCGTCTCATATGTTGTATCGTTCCACAACGCAACGTCACGAATTTAATAGAAAACAAAGAAATTAAGGTTTATTATTTATAGCTTTGAATATAAAATACTGGGGAAAGGCTTATATTTTGGTCTAGGAAACCTGGAAATGTAAGGGAAACTTTTGAAACTTAAAAGAGTGTTTCAACCTTGGCAGGGGTATATTCAAAAAGTCAAAACTGACTTTGATACACACAATTTCGTTTACATATTTGAAAACATTTTATAAGAACATTTGAAATTTGACAAATGCCCTGCACTATTAAAATATTTAACAAGTTTTTAATATTTTTTAATATCTCAAATTGTTGCTTGATTATTATTTTTTATTGCCATAACTCTAGCACTCATGTTGGCTCATTGGGCTTAGGATGCATTTTTCTCTTTGTTAAATTTACACTAACAAGCTTTCTATTTAATTTGTACTGACAAATTTCCAAAGCTGAGATTTTAAAGTTATGTGCAATACTTCCTTGGCTTACAACACTTTTAATAAAGTCCATATAAAGTCGGTGAGTTATTTACATAACAAAATAATTTGACTGCAGCTCTAGATTCAAAAGTGAAACTTAAAAAAACTAATCTTTGATTTTCATTTGCCTTTTCTTAAGATATTTGAGCCTCATCTCTATTTAAATATACCTTTTAAAAAGCGACTTTCACACAAACCCAGTTATTAATTTGAGAGTTTATAACAACTATCCACACTATATGAGATAACACTGTCAGACTGAATAAAGTACAAAGCAGCTAAGACCTATTTTTTTAAAGTATTTAATTACCAACTTTCCAGCAAACAGTAGGACTAATTAAAACACATTGGTACATTTTATTCAGTATTGGTATCGATTGTCAGAACACACATGGTATTGGTTTCTGATTCTATACCGGTGTGTCATATAGGTATGCAAAGAAACTTATTAATATTGCATGTACAAATATACGTATTAATTATTATTTCATCCCTACACATCGATTTTAAGTATTTCATTTTATCATGTCTTGTTTTTTTTTTTTTTGTGCTTATAAAATTTTAAGTCTTAACTTATATGTTTAGTATAAGAATAAACATAAGTTTTGAATGTTAGCCACATTTGTTTGATAAAAAAATGCCAAAAAAAAATTATCCTGCTTTGACTTTTTTAATGTTTCAAACTTTATAGATATATATGAAAATGTTTTGATTAACTTATGATTGTGATTTTTTTCTCTACACACTTGAAATTTGCAACAAAGTCAATTACTTTCTACAATAAACTTAATATCATATACTAGCTATAATATTTTAGAGAAAATGTTTAACTGGAAAATGTACCTCCCATATAACTCTTTTTAATGAATTAGCCATCAAAGCTGCTGTTGAATCACAGATAACACAACTTTGTGCTGATATAGCTCAGCTGTCTATTTTAAAAATATTTCATGAACATTATTACAGAGCATATAAACTTTACTTGGCTGTATTTGTCTAGAAGCGCTCACTGGTCATTTACTCAACAATAATCACTCATGATTAAACTGGTTCATAAAATGGTATAAGGTCTGTAACTAATTTTTCTATAATTATTTTACAGTGTTTATAAACTATATTAAATATTTACAAAGACATTATAAATGAAAACTTCATATTGAATCGACTGTTTGACAATCTCCCATACAACTTACAACTCATCCTTGTGATCCAATGTAACACTTTCCCTCATGACTGGTATAGCCAATTGGCAAGTGTTGTGTACATTATATAGCTAGCATGCTCTTTTTCACATATGAGTTTTAAAATATGTGATGCAGCCCAGGAAAACATGCCACATGTCGCAAAAGTCATTTTCCTGTTGTTTTTTTCTACCAATAGAAAACTTAGTTCTGAACATTTAAAATATTATACATCTCTAGCTATAAAATTACTTTTTTATAATATTTCAAACATCATATCTATTTTTACCAATTTGTGGTAAATGGCAGCCAAAGTTTAATGCATGGTTTCATATCTCATAAAATACCTTATTTAAAGTTAAATTTCTTGTATTATAAGTGTCGTGATAATCCTGTTTACTGGTTGCGATCGTATCTAACGTTTCAAATTAACAGATGGAATTGAAATCTAGAAACCGTCAATTTTGACCCGAATTGACATTTTACGCTCTGCCGAACAATTTATTCGAGAGACATTTAGCATGTTTTTCTGAGCCGCATCACATATGTGTTGAAAGAACTGAAGTAGCCATAATTATTTTCAGGAAGAAAATTATTTACAAAATAATCCCATTGACTTTTCTCTTAAACCATTGATACTTGAACAACTTTATTTTATGGTATTTCCATATGATGCTAAGCTTAGATTTTAGAAACTAACATATTATTTTTAAATGAATATTGATTGTATCTTATAAAAATAAGTCAAAGTGAATTGGTGTGCAAAGAACTATTGTTGTAGAAATTAAATAACGTATTATTTCACTTTCACCATTTTTATGTGCATGATTAGCTCAGGAGGGGAAAAAAATATGTAGGGTAATCCGGAAGGACATCATAATTTCTATATTAATATATCCATGGTTGTATTTCTCAATATATGCACTTGACTCCAAAGAAAATATGATCTTGTTAACAACTTTCTTTTATACCTCGAAAGAATTCACATTGAAATGTCATCATTTTTATTATTGTTATTGTTATTGTCGTTATCATTGTTATCATTGTTATCATTATTATTATTATTATTATCATCATCATCATCATCACTATCATTGTTATTTTCATCATCATCATTATAATAATAATATACTTATTTTTTAAGTTTAGTGGTTGAGTTTAATCAGTATGTTATATTTCTAAATACAAAAGAAAAGTAAGTTATAATATATTTGTTTAAAAAATTGCAAGAAGCACACAACCTCAAAATACATTATACATATACATATACATATACATGTGCAATATGTTTTAATCTCAACTCACGCGAGTCGCACAAGGAATAACTGCAGCCACTAACTGTCTTCATTTCATGCTTTCACTGCTAGAGGGTAACGGTTCAAGGTCATACACAGCCCTCACACCAGTTAACCCTGTTGTAGGTAAGACACCATCCAAAACTTACTATGCCTATACCTACACTTGCACGCTTGTTTGAGTGTTGGTCGTGAGTTCTGCAGCGCTCACATGCTCCTGTTTAACTAGGTAGTGACATATTACCAGCAGGAGCAGGGCTTACCCCACCCTTGTTCACTTTCCTATTTGCATGTGTTTATGCTGCCACTTGTCTGTGAGTATAAAACTTGAGCCACTGAGTCAGAAGGCCACAGTTTATTAGCTGGTCAAATGCTATGGGATGGGTGGCCTTTATTATTGATTGTGGATGCAGATTAATTTTATTTAAATTTACTCTTCCCATCCTATTTTCTTTAAACAGATATTGATTCATTAATAGCAAACACTCTTGTTTTTTGTGCACTACTAATTCTGAATGTCCGGGATATACGTTAAAAAAAATCTCAAAATAATAATTGAATGTGAATATTAAATATCTCTTTAACATTCCCTGGTGCGTGCCTAGCATAGCTATCTGTGTAGGCTTGGCAGCCATTATAATACTTGTATATTCTTACTTGACAAATATTTTTTCCACTCATGTATTACTTTATTCATGGTTGTAGTAAAGCATTGAACTGGTAGCTCTGTTTATCAGCTTCAATATAAAGTATTTGGGCTGGCTAAAAGCTCAGTAGTTCATTAATAGATGGCATTACGATAACTTATTGCAATGAATGTTGATTTGTGCCTGCACCTGAGAACGTTTGGGAAAACACAGTTGTTGTTCAATGCTCGCTTCAGGTTATGGAAAACTACTTTTTTGATTTATGAGATACGTACGGAAAAAGGTCCCTCTTACCTGGACCTTCTTTTATAGTATTAACATATTATTGCATCTCAAAAGTGAATGAATCATAAACTCTTTTTTTTTACTTAATAACGCTATAATTGATTTGTACACTTGATGGTGTTTTGGCAAAAGGTCTTAACCCACATTGGTATAATTTTACAGAAGAGGCGAAGCAAGTTTTTCACTAGATTAATTTATTCACTGTATTTTTGTGTGTGGTTCTGTATTTTCTCTGTTTAGTCAAAATTAAGTACTAGTATATCAATTTTACAAAAACATAAACTTAACAGAGGTAGATAGATAATATAATTCTATAAAAACACCAAAATAATGTTTATTGGTGGTTTACGACCTTTAGCCATATCATGTTTCCTTTTTTGTAAAGGAACATTACTGTACAATATATTATTTTGATGCTCGAGCATGTTTGTTTACCTTACATTAAATTAAGAATTATTATGGTGAAATCTCCTATAAAATTGTTTAGTCTAAGCAAATTAAGATTGATTATTATTTTATGCCAGAAAGTTATTGAAATTAAGAAAATCTCATTAATAAATTAGTGTTTATTATTAAAAGTAATATAGATTTTTAAGTAT
This sequence comes from Timema bartmani, assembly GCA_902151455.1. Classification (NCBI taxonomy): domain Eukaryota; kingdom Metazoa; phylum Arthropoda; class Insecta; order Phasmatodea; family Timematidae; genus Timema; species Timema bartmani. The sequence continues at coordinate 146,869 of CABFWB010000620.1, read as the reverse complement.
GGTTGTTACAACAAAATGTTCAAAATTAAAAAAATAGGTTTTTAATACTGATATTCATTGAATTATTAATTTTTTTATAAAATGGTAACATTAACACAAGTGTTAAGTATCATTAACAAATATTTCAAAATTATTAAACATACACATAAAAGAGTTATTTAAAAAAGTCTCTCATCAGCGTTTTAAAGTTCATAAATTAAATTAATAGTATTTTTTGTATTCACTAATTAGCTTCACAATCTTCGTGGCTATCTTCTTCATTAGTTTCCACTAGCATGTCAGGAACAGATGCCTTATGGGGCATTGAAAAATACTTTTTATGGTATCTTCGGGCATGATGTTTTTATTACATAGATCTTGAAGGTCCTTAAATTTAGCCTCAGACAAGTCTACTCTTGACTTGTACAGTGGAATTGGTACTAGCACATCTTCCATTTGTTGAGAATTCCGTTTCTTTTTCCTGACGTTTATTTCCTGTTTGGTTGAATTTTCCTCCAAGTCATAAAAAAAAAGCAATGGTGTCAGACGACTTGGTGAATTCTAATTTTCTTATTTCCTTGAACTTCACTGGTTCTCCATTAGTCGTAATATTTTTATTCAATGGCAACAGTTTGTTTTGTATGTCTTTCCAGTCATAGAAATCATCATGGTTAAGCACAATTACTTCATAAGGTTTAGGCTTGGTCCTAGAGTTTGTTATAAGTGTAGCCCATTTTAATGGGGCCCACACAGCTTTATTTCGAACTTCATGCTCAATAGTAGCATGTACCGAGTCTGCAGGCATCATTGTATGCCCAGGGAGAAGAAATGTTAGTATTATATTTTCAATGTTAGAAGTTCCTTCCAAAGCTGAACATAGCATAGATATTACTTGCCTATTCTTGTTTTGTCCTGAACAAGAGTCACAGTTCAGAGACAACATTTTCACATTGTTACGTTCATCAACTAATTTACATACTGTGGTAAAATACTGCAAATCTCATTTGCTCCTCTTCTACCGTCACATTGTCCCCAAAGATAGCAATAAGTACTTTTTGTTCCACTCTCATAGATTGTAAAACTAAGGTATGAATACTTTCAACTGTAATACAGTAACGTGTTATTTTCCGTGTGGTGTATTTAGGACTTTTTGTAGATCAAACGTTGTACATAGATGCCCATCAGTATTAGATTTAGTTTGATCAGCCTTGAAGATTTCCTTGATAATTTCTTTTTCTTTGTGATGTTTTTGCATTTCTTCATTTCCCTCTGATAAAAGGGGTATTATTATATTTTTCACAGCTAATACATTTATCCTTTTACAGATGGTAAAAACCAAAATTAAACTTGCTTTTAAAAATGTCTTTAAATACTTTTTCTCCAGCCGGTTGAATTTTATCGGTTTTGCAGTGGTCAAGGTATATTTTGTAGAGCTTCGAAAGATTGCCAATATCTTCTGGTGGAACTTGCTCTGCAATAATGAGAGGGTATTGCTGGTAAGTTACTAATAAAGTATATTGCTCTTCTTGTTATACTTTCATTTGTTTTATTTGCTGGAGTATGTTTTCCTTTTTTATCATCAATGGGACTACCTACTTTAGTTATTTTTTTGCAGAGCATTAAATACTTTCTTTTCAGAAAACTTCTTACGAGCCGGTACTCTTTTTTTATATATACATATATAGCTAAGGGGTACTTTAAAATATTTGATCTGCGACTTGTCATGTTTTGTGTATTTCCTCTTTTTGGCTTCTTTATTTACGTTATTTATAATGAAATTATTTTGACCCCTATAATCCTCTATGTCCCAAAAACCAGCACAAATCTGTTTTCTGTCATTTTCAAAAATGTTCTTATTGCAATTAAAGAAACAAGTATCTTTGCATATGAAAGGTTTTGAAGACTTTGAAGGATGTATTTTTCCTTTCCTGTTTTTGTGTACTTCACTTTTCAACTTTTTGGTCTTATTTTCTTTACTCTTGTCTGAGCGGATTTACCTTTTTCCCTTTTCACCAATTTTTTCTGTGTCTAACTTTTCACTGTTGTTATTTTTAGTACTGTTCTGTTTTTCACTTTCCAGGTTATCATTTTCGACATTAGGCCTACCATTTTGTGCATTTTAATCCCATGGAGGATTTTGTAATAAGTCTGATCCTCTATATTCTACATTTCCACTTTCTCTTATATTGTGGGTTTTGCCATTATTCATGTTAACTATGTTATTTTCCTGTTCTTCATCAACTCTGGTCAAAAACTCTGCCTTAACATGATAATTTAGAACACTTACTTCACTTAAATTGTTTTTAAATTAATTGCTAACCTCATTATCATCATCTATGACAAAATAAGTGGAGCTAACTCCAGGTTCTTCCACGCCATTGTTGTTTATTCTGAACAAAATATTTTGTAAATCATCTTCATCAGGTATTAAAATATTTTGTCCACCACCTACAGTTAATTCAACATCCTTGGAAGTAGTGACAGCAATTACGGTAGATTTATTTTTACTGACCATCTTCACAATTTGTTCCCCTCTTGACAACATTTTTACAAACTGGAACCAATATGACATAATTAATTAAATATATAACCTATTTCATTATCATAGGTAGGGTAAGGCTAGTTTAGTTAGGTTAGGTTGGTTTAGTTGTTATAGTTTAAAGGTTAATTGGACATCTGGATAGATCTGTATAAAATTATGCTATAAATTAAATTGTAAATGAGACATGCTTAGATATTCAATGCAGTTTAAGATTGAAAAGAAGAGAAAAAACCATTTAAGCCATTAAATAGCTAGGAAATCTCACAAGAGAGAAATAAAGATGTTAAGTTGTAGCAGACTTAACTGTATTGGTTTGTAGTTATTGAGTATTTGCCACTTCAAATAAATCTTTACTAAACATAATAACTTAAAACAACTATTGGATATCTATATTCACATAAACAATTTAATAATTTTCACTTTGAAAACAACTATTTGCATTGAAAACAAAGAAACACTTCAATATTACCGGTACTGAACTTAATAAAGATTAAAAAAAACAGCCGGACAATCTAAGCTAATCTTGGTCAATTTCAAGCAGCTAAAAAGGCATATACCTCATCACTGGTGGCTTATGACCATTTGCCAGAACTTCTTTAATGGTGGTATTACAAAACAAAGAGTTGTGGTATACGTCCTTTTACCTGAATGGGATTTTAGTCTTATGTTGGTTACGCCATAACAATTTTTTATTTTATCTATAATTTAGAGCCCAAAGTGGCTTACAACATTTTGCCATAACATACTTTGAAATGCAGAGAATGCAATGAAATAATAACTTTTTTTTTTTTTAATTTGAGGTTTATGACCTTTTGCCAAAACACCACCGATGCGGCCACCCTCTTCTTTCAAATCTTAATTACATGAGTACTTAGAATTGTTGATCTTTTCCTAAAAATTCCTAGTTTAATCAATTGTATTCCATTTTAAGATAAAAATTTATTAGTTAATATAATCCTTCAAGATTTCCTTTTGTTTAATTTAAATAAAGATTGTGCAATTTGTATTATATTTATTTAAAAACATGAATTTGTATGATTATAAATTTTTTCACAAAAGAAATTCTAAAAAAATTATGTGTTTGCTCACTTGTTGTTTGTGCATGAATATATTATAGAAATAGACATTTAACTTGAAATATGTATTGTACAAATATTTCTCTATGCTATTCCAACTCGAAAAAAAAACTCATTTTCATTCAAACTTGATAAGAACTCAACTAAAAGTGAAAAATGTCTACTTGCACAGTCCTAGTTTGAATCTTCAATTGTCAAGCATTAGTTTTTGGCCAGTTTTTAGATGTTTAGCACCATCTTATGATTCATTCATGAAGTAGGAATAAAATATTTATTGTGTTAATTGGAAAAATATCTAAAAGATCAACTACTTCTATCTTCGAACTTGGTGATCTTAGAGTAAAATGCTCACCTCAGGACTTGATGTTTGTGGATTCCAACCCAGCTGGTTTTGACAGATGTTTCTTGAGAGGTGAAAACCTGTAGGACCACTTCCTTCATAAGGGAAGTAATTCCTTCAGTCCCGAACATACCTTTCCCGGCAAAACTGGTTGGCCCTTTCGCTCTCGCTTATATAAATTCTCTTGTGCTGATATAATCAGTTGGTTCAGAAAGTGCACGCTAAATACCTCAAATATATAAAAACTACCTCCATCACTGAAGTTGAGCAAATTTGAGAATAGTTTATTCAAAGATTATACGAATTTATTTGTACATAAAGCAGACAACTTTTACTTTGGTTGTCAATTTATTTGGTACACAAATGTCTCCAATTTTTCCATACAAAATAATGTTTCACTAGAACACCTAATGAGTGTTTTATTGTTGTCATATAGCTATATTTGAGATTCAATAATCATTTTAACAAATATTATATTCATTTTATTTTATTCCTTTCCCAGATAGCATGGAAAATATAATTTCAAAGCTTATGTTTATAATTTGGTATGTTTTCATATAAAGTTTTAAAAAAAGTGGCGAGAAAGCACTTTTTTTATATCCTCTACATTTGATTGTACAAATGGTGCACATTTAGAGTTGAAATAAGACTTTGAGCTCACCATTTTAAAAGTGCAATCTTGAAACATTTTATGTGTTGTAGGATTATACTAAGCTCCATTTTCATGTTACAAATCAAAACTCAATCTTTGAATTGGACCTAGCCTTAAAGTCTACTATTCCTAAAACTTAAAATGTGTATTGCTTCCAAAGCTGTGATTTATACTATATGCATTGATACACATTTTACCATACCACGTTGGGGAATTCTGACGGTCATTATCTTCCTCCAACGGAACACCCGGTAACAGGTCAATAGTATCACAACATAGATAAGTAGATAACTCTTTAAGGAACACCTCTTTTTGCTTTTTGAAGTACCTATATTTTGTTATATATTCAAGAAGGCACAGTAAAGATTAATAGGAACGAATATGTTATACCCTTTTATAAGTTATTTTCATCTTTAATGTGCCTTCTTCTGTATGTAACAAAACATATTAGTATAGAGGGACCACTGAAGGGGAAACACCGAGAATTATTCTTGAATTTTGTGCAGTGGCTGGGGGACTGGAAAAAGTGCTTGAATCTTATCGTATTTCAGGAATTTAAAGGTGAGGAACCCTTTAAATAGCTTTTAGGGGTATCCACATTTCAAACATTTTATGGAAAAAGATTACTCCAAATATCTTGGATAGGAGGTTAATTTTCAAAATGTGTCCAGACAAGAACCTCTGAAAATAGCTTCTATGGTCATTCTATTTTCAAACATTTTCCAGGGCTGAGCCTCGAGCCTCAAGATACTGACTTTTAATATATTTTTTGTTTTTTCCACACAAATAAATTTGACTGCCACTGGGTGTAACACGCCTACTACTGTATAACTTGCCTAATCTCTACACCAATATTATAATTACTTTCTGATCTAGACCATAAAAAAGTTTGATAAGGATTCTATAATTGTACCCTGAATTACTTTTTTTTTAGGGAAAGTGATGGGTCCTTCCTATCTTTGGTGGCTTATGGCAAAGTCTCCCTACAGGAGATTTTTTTTAACAAAGACCTATTAAATTTGGTGGTGTGTTCAACACACCTTTTATAATAAAAAAAATCATTTGTTCAAAGTCTCACAACTTTAAAAAAAACTCATGCTTTTCTATTTTTTCCAAGGAAAACTGGGAATTATGCTGGAATCCAATTCTAGAGCTTAAGTGATCACCCTGCAGTAGATATTTTTTAAACTCAACCATGAAAAAGCATTGTTCCAATGTATAGGAAACAACAATGAAATGTTGTGTACAATGTTTTAAGAATTTTATCATTACAGGACACCCAAATGGTCCTCACGTTTTCCTATTGTTCCTTTTTTCTCAGGTATATCAACTTCGGCAATTTTTTAAGGACATGTTCATATGTCCTTCTTTGTACCTGCTTATCTAAGGGAACCTTTTCTGCCCCATTCAAATCAATCCATTCAATCCAAGCCAATAAGAGTATTTTTTTCTTAAAAGTCCTCATTCCTACCCCATTAGTGTAACTAATACAAATAGCCAGGACAGGTGCACGTAATATATATATCTATGCCCCTTACCCCTGCACCCACCTACCCTTTTTTTTTACCTCAAAATTAATTTGATAACTGTTGCTTTATGTTGCTTTTTAATATATTTTTTTGCTCATTAAATGCACGTTTTTAAATGTTTAGTAACAATCATAGCATAACTATACTAATCACATTAACCGTTCTTGCTCGGGGGCATCATTACTTAATCATGTTTATCACATCCCACCAGCTATTGTAGGATTGATAATATCTGTTTGATTGGTTGGCGTTTCCATGACAGCATAAAGTGGAAGGAGAAAATACTAGATTGTAAGAAGATTATAGCTAATTAGCAATGGATTTGCTATAGGGTGAACTCGGTTTATAGAGTGTTCTCACTCAATTATTACAGCCCCCTATGGGGTGGGGGGGGGGACACGTGTTACTTTGATATGATGTTTCTTGTGAGTGATTCTAGAAGGGGGTGTGTGATCATTTAAGTAGCATGTGTTGCCTTCACACAATGGCTGTAGTGAGGAAATTTTATACTAGAAGATATTAGGATTTTTGTTTACTCTTTGCAACTATAGCTGATAATAATTTATTCCCCTTATATCATACACACTTATGAATATTTGATCGTTAAAAGGGTTGAGTATCATACTGTACTTTGTTAAAGATATTCACTTGTATTTACAACCAACCACAATTTGTTCTGACAAAACCTTTCAGATTAAACCTTTTTTATTAATCTGTAACATATTTTAGAATTGTATCAAAATCCTACATCCTACATCCTATAGAAAGAGATGGGAGGAGCAGATAACAGAAAGTGTTCAAGTGAGAGGAAAAAAATGGAAAAATTAAAGGAGGAAGAACGGTTAAAGGAGAGAGGAAGATCGAAGCATTTTGCTTAACTGGTACAGGCTGGAAACAGTGTATGATGATGATATACCAGGTTCAAAAATGTCCACGCTACTTGCACCACAACTTAAATCACCCTTAAAATATTAAATGCCTTTAATAACGTTCAAATAACACTCATTACAGATAAAATAGGTTAATTTTAAATGTACACTTTAACTTCGTAGTACTATATAATAAAGATCACTTAGTTATTATTTTGAAGTACATACTAAAGTAGCAATGATTGGTACAAAAGTCTTTGCATGGAAGCTCAGTGCAGCATTTTATTCTGCATTGGCTACCAGGTGCTGCTGGTTGAGATTGGTTGCTTCTCACATAATTTGTGTTCTGTTTTTAGATTTCACAATGATCATTGTAACTGAAGAATTCTAAAATTAAATGGGATTCAATTTTCCTGAATGTAGAAATGTAAAATTAGTTTTAAAAAAATTAATATTTTATAACTAGTAAGTCTTCTACTCTTGTATATACTAGATAAAGTAAATTAACTGGCCTACTACTCATCTTCTTCTTTTGGTGCTGTCAGAAAATAATGCTTCCTTTTCTTGATATGTTAAATTTCTTTGATTTTTTTTTAAATAAAGAATGTGATGTATTTGAATGCTTTGAGCTGACAACTGACCGCTTTCGTGTGTGCGATCTTAACCTCCTTTGATAATGCTGATGGCCCAAGGCAATAAACTTGTGTTCTACTTTGTTACGATTGACAGGGTGGATCGAGATTCAAAGCTAAGATGAACACACTGAGGTGTATTTTCTACATGTGATATTATCAGTATTGCTCCCATTTATCTCCTCATGCTATTGGGGGTGTGCTTCTGTCTAAACTATTCTTCTTATCACCAATCCTTAAATATTTTTACATCCATTACAGTTTCCAGCCTAGGTCAGTTTTTTATTCAAGCCATATATTTTCCTCTACCGACTTGCTAGCCTGTTGTAGCGTCATATACCTTATAATCTTTCTTGAGACTAGAACAGACACAACATCCAGTCCCTGGTTGTTAATTTATCAATGTGACAGGGTAGACCCACATTTCACCAATGATACATTTTTCGGCCATGCCAGGAATCAAACCCAGGACCCTTAACTCAGTAGACAGACATGCTACTGACTGAGCTAAGGTGCCGGATCCATTCCTTAAATTAAGTCTTTAGTTAATAATCCTTGTATTTATCATGACATCTGATTGAACTGACACTACCACATGAACGCCGGTGAACCAAACTGCACATTATCTTCTTCCCCATCCACAAAAAGTTAAGAAAGGTCATCTCAACCTTTCTCACTTCGGCCAATTTTATCAAAGCACTGCTGATATTTACAGGTACTTCACTGGAATAATACTCAAACCATCATCTAATGATATCATAGGAAGTGATCATAACAGCCAATAAATAAATATGTTATAATTTATAATGTCAAGAAATTTTAGCTTTAAAATGCAAACCACCCCAATCTTGCATTACAATAAAAACAGTATTTCACAACATTTTAAGACTTTTTAAATGTTGCAACATGTTGCTAGTTTGACACTTCCCCCTCGTACTTTAACACAACATTAAATTAAAGGAGGATATAAGGTCAAGGCCTACACACTTACCAGAAAACTGTAAGCCTCAAAGTTCACAATTATAACACAACAAAACACATAATAAATGTAATTTTTGGGGTAACTCAGTCCCTTTCTTTAGCAGAAGAGAGTAAAAACACAGACTGGACTATGGCAGCATGACTATAGGTTGATTATGGTCACTTAGATTTTGTTGTTGACTGTTTTTTAATTCAAACCAAACTGTTTTTTATTTTCATTTTATTGTTGAGCAGCTCAGATTTGATTGAAACTTTATTTATTGAGACTATTGCACGAGCTACCAAACCTTTTTGACCAAAGAAGTCCTAAATCCAGAAAAGTACATACTGGAGCCTTCAAACATTATTTAAACTTAATATTATGATAGCATTATAGCATCTATGATGTATAAAACAAACAAAAAAAAACCCATCAAATGTTCATACTCTGCCTTTGGCAAATGTCCTTTGAACAGATTTTAAAAATTCAATCCTAATTACTGATGCTATTTTTATTGCATGAAAAAACTCTTATTTTGATGCCATGAGGCATTATCCTCAGAAGGAGTTATATAAAAGTTTGAAGTGTTTGTACTTAAAATTTATCTTCGCTCCCCTTTTCTACAATTCTATAATATTTATTTAATGACTTACTATAACATAACATATAAATGTGTGAATATATCTTATATTTAATAGTACTTTGATATACCGACAATATATTTGTTATTTCCCTACATATTTTGATAATGCTACAAGTCACGTGTTGTGTCTGTTAGCAGTGTCGGACGGAGACGCCGTGGGGACGGACGCAGTGGCGCAAGGGGTGCACCCCACGTACGTGCAGTATGTAGAAGGCTCGGCAGATCAGGCCATCTACGCTGCCACCAATGGACAGATGTAAGTTAGGCTCCTACCATTGTATTGCATTATAAACCACTTCGGTGGCCACATGGTCTAAGGCATTACTCTCGCAACAGACCAAACTGCCAAAGACAGGAAGATAGGGGTTTTATCCTAGTCATATGTAGTGGAGGTAGTTAGTCCTCAATAGTTTTCCACTCTCCCTCCACACATATGTGGGTATACTTACTCTAAATTCAACCTTTTTAATCCCTAACACATTAGTGTAATTAGTACATAAGTGTATAGCCCAAACGGGTAGTAAGACGCAATGCTAAAAAAAAGTATTGCATAAAGTCACTATTGCTATAAATTGTAGGTACACAGACAAAGAAGGAACCAGTTAAACGTTTTTCTTTCCAAATGAATCTCTTGAACTGGAAATTAAGTGGTCTAAGACAGCGATCCGCAACCACCGGCACTCAGGCTTATTTTATCTGTTCCACAACAGATTTAGCAAACATATGACTGTGTTCATAGAAGTAGACTAATAACTAATCACTTTATGATAAATAAAAAGTTGAAAATTTTTATTAGCATTTTTTTACAAACCTGTCCACAAAAAAAAAACTTTTTAGACCTGTACATACTGCAATTTCAAAAATGTTGCTTATTCCTGGTCTAAGACATTACACTTAAGTTAGACTGAATTGTTGGTGATACCAAGGTAAAGATTGACCTCATATTTTTAACATGTTTTCCTAGATTCAGATATGAGATTCAGGATTTATTTATAAAATAAAGACTCAGATTTGACACCTAGATTAAAGAAAAAAAATTATTCTACCCGACTTAATGTAAAATGGTAAACTATTGGATAATACTGGGCCACATTTGTGTTTCTCATGTGTCCTTGGTGACAGGGCCTACCCAGTATACACGGTGGGGGAGACTGGGACCATGTACACTCCTGCCACCGGCCAGTATTACACCGGCAACTCCACCGCCGTCACATACAGCCAGGTAATTAGGAGCTAATCAGCACGATATCCTCAACCATTACTCATCAAGGAATTAAATATTAAGCTTAAAACTTATTCTTAAACTCTAATATCAATATTCCAGCTGGGTGGATGAATGCGTCACTCTTTCAGTAGTCTGGGCTGCCGATGATGGGGAGGTCGGTGTTAAAATCCCTGTAATTTGTACTAAAGATTTTATTTTTTTTCTAAATTCTATTCTACTCTCCCTTCATACAAATGTAGGTACACTTTCTCTAAATTCAAAATTCCTGATCACTAAAACATTAACTACATTAGTTCAAATGCATATAATCCAAACGAGTTGTGAGATGCTTAGACCAAAGAAAAATATGTATTTGAAATAAAACCAACTTTTTCAACAGTTGTTTTGTTTTTGTTTTGTTTTTTCTAAGAGCTAGAAAAAAGGGGCTCTAAGGTGTATATTAATTTGTTGAACCTGCAAATGACTACAGGCTTTACAGGTTGTCATTCATTATAGTATAGAGCAGGAGTCGGTAACCTACAGCACGCTGATCGGTTTGATTAAAATAATACAAAACCTTTATTTTTAGTTAAAATTATTGATGTAATAATTTTAATAATGTGTTTTATGTTTAAATGATTCAATTGTTTTGTTTCAAAATTTCAAAATAATTTTCCCAAAACCTGAATTTTGCAAAACACATTTATAACTTGTATTTATTCTGATTTTTCTGATGTATATTAAAATATTCAAGAAACAGTAGTTATTTAATGTATTCGATTTATAAACATGCTGTTACATTTAAATTTTACAAGATCAACTCAAATTGGTTTTAATAGTTAGTTATACTAATTAACTGGTATAAAAATATAAACGATTTGGGTGGACTTAGGTTGGTTGGCACGCTGAGCGACTTTGCGATATTACTTCGGCACAACACTACTAAAAGGTTGCCGACCCCTGGTATAGAGTATAGTTTATTTGTTATTTGGATATGAAAGACAGTACATAAAGAGTATTAGGATGCAGTAGAAAATCAAACAAAATCGCTTGCAAAGTGATATTAGCAACATAGTTATCGTAGGCATTTATACTGCTCTTTTTACTGAATAAGTAAATATATATTTGACTCTTAAGAAAATTGGTAGTTTCTACCTGATCTTTCAATTTGTTTCACAGCACATTTTGTGATATTAAAATAAAGTTACAATAACTTTTTATTCTTTGGAGAAAGCTATCATGTTATAATTAATTGTATACTTGTATTGAAGTGTGGGCGATTGAAATGGTTTATTTATTACTGATAGAGCCGCATCTTGTATCAAATGGCACCTTGTCCTGAGTTCGGTTCTTGTGCCAAGGAGTCATTTTTGTATTGTTACTAAATAAGAGAAAAAATTGCCAACAAAATATAGGTCCACGAGTTCCCATTTAAAAATATGTTCAAGACACATCAAGACTATTTCTTTAAAATATGAAAGAAAATAGGGTTCATGATAGCCAAACCAATTCCAAGATTGATGACCTAATGATGACAAAGAGAGAAGAACACTCAGTTGATTACAGCCATTGGTTGATTATGGTTGCTTGGATTCTATAGTTGTCTAATAAATATCTTGATTCTTGAAAGTAGTTAGATTCTGAAGCTACCTTGTTGGTATGAGATAGGCCTACGAGTATAGACTCATGAGAATAAATAGAGGGCCATCTTTGTATAAGGTCTGGGGAATTTTGATCCAGTTAGGTACTGATGGGTAAGTTCCCATTGACGAAGCCGAGAGAAATCGCAATTGTGTAGGAAGACAATATTACTCAGAGCTATTGCATTAATCTAAATTTAATTGGCATTTTTGTGTATTATGGGTCTACTTGTTAGCGCAGTGGCTAAATTGTTGGTATCAAAACATTAATTGTTCATTGTGAGTGTGAAGAACAAATAACTGGTTCCCTTGTGACTGGTAGATTTGATTTTCTTTGGAGCAGTCTTAGTGATCTGTCATGGGCTACTCTTATTATGTTCTCAGTTCCGAACATGTTTGAACCCTTTTGTACTCAACACATTTTCACTTGGCTTATCCAAAAAACTTTGGGCTAATTTTCACCTCTAAATATTTTAAATTTTACCATTGAAAAAGTTTTCAATACATACTAATGGAAAAGATCACACTTATACATTAAACATTGAAGATTTAGAATATACTAGAATATATGCATCAATACACTTGATTCTTGCTGTAAAAATGTTCAACTATGACAGACCTAGGCCTACCCTAACTTTTTATCATTTTATGATTTTGAAATAGGGATTGTTTGTCTCTGAGTACCTTTCATATATACTGGAGTTCTTTAAAAAATATACGGAAATATACTGGAATTTCAAAACTATTGTCAGGTAGACATCCTGTACTCCTCACCAAAATTATTTGTCATGAGAATGTTTTTACTGGATTTTGTGAATCTACAGACTTGGTAATACATATTTCTTACTTTAAATATATTTTATTATGTAAGAGTTTACTTACCTTGAAAGGATACTAATTACGTTACTACCTGCTTTGATGGCTGAATGGTCTAAGTCATTGACTCACATTTCACTAAACGTAACGATTTTAAAAAATTCACTTGGTTGCCATTGGCAGGAGGTCTGGGTTAGAACTTCAGCTGGGTGCACTTTGGTGGGTGGTTTTCAACATGGGATTACTCGCTGTGGTTTTCCCATAGCCTCACAACACTAATGTGGGTGCATTTTTCTAAGTTTCTTTCTCATCTGTACTCGTTAGAATAAGATATTAGTCTTTGTTTTGAAGCCTACTAATAATGAAAGGAATATTGATTGTAGGATTAATTTAACAATTATTTATGTATTATTTAGCATACTTAGCTAAGTAAAATCACATAACTTTGCCGCCTGGGCCAAGCCAATTGTGCATTCGTTGATGACTTGAGACGTACATTCTCGTGTTTCAGCAGCCCGTTGTTTGATTTTTGAAACCACCTATTGTGCTCCAATGTGTGGTGATGAACTATCATGTGTGTACCATTTTAGAAAACATTCTAAACAAGTTGAAAGTAAGCAATCTGCAGTTTCAATTTATTACATCAATTAACTTAACAAATTTTATCAATCAATTATTTCTATATATTTTTGAGCAATATATCTAAGTCTTAAATTCTATATCATGTGTGTGTGTGTGTTCGTTTAATCTTTCAACCACTTCTCCTCCTCTTGTGTGTAATCTAGCCTTGCAATTATTGTTTTTTCCTTTACATCTCCAAAATGTTATCTGTCCATCGACACTAAATTTATAAAAAAACATATAGAAAACCATTTTCTATGTACTTTTGTCTATCACGTTGTGACACAATTTTTTTGTTCCATTTTGTCAAAACCACTCTGGTAGACGAAACCTAATGAAGTGAAGAAGGAAAAAGTAACGGTAATGGGGCGAGTGGGCTAATTCCAAGAATATGCGAATCAAATCTCCTAACACCTACACTGCATAGCTATGAACTGGATAAGAGAAAAGTTATAGTAATGGGGGGGAGTAGGAGAGTTCTAAGAATAAACTAACCAAATCTCGTAGCACATGCACCAGAAATAAGTCGTAGCTTGAAGGTATTATAATATCTGTGATATTATTTTAATCTTTACATAGGGATGCGCATAAATGTTACTTATTATTCATTTTTACATAGTTTATTTTGCGCACAATTCTTATTTTTCATTTTTTGTGCGGTTTTGTTTCGAAACTTTATCATATCAAATAGTCTAACTTTATAATTTAAACCATGATTTAGCCTAGAGCTCTATTCCAAATAAGCTTTATAAATATAAATTAATCAAGTTTTATCTACTAAGATTTTTTTTTATACTACTCCAAAAATGAATATTTACGTAATTGAAAAATCTATGATGTTGCACTGAAAAATATGATTAACTAAAAAAAAGTTAATATTAATTTTTAACCATCACTTTTCAATTTTAACTGAAAAATCTATGAAAAAAGGGTGCATATTTTTATATTCTAAAAAAAGTATTGCATTACGCTAGGGGAAAAAAAGTTAGTTTTTTAAAAGAAAACAAGTGGGTTTTTTTTTTTGCGCACAGTTGACCGCGCCCAGATGGCAGAGCACAGTTGTCTTAGACCGAAGGTGTCGGAATTCTGTGTTAGGGGTCCGAGGTTCAATCCTCGGCCCCGGCACAGATTTATCTGATTGCCAAACCCTTCCTTCACCTCTGACAAGACGTGTATTAATCACAACTTGTGAATGTGTGAAATGTCAGGGATATTTTTTCCCAATATATTAAATAAATTAATAATTTACCATGTGGTATCTTTTAAAAGCTTGTCATTTGTAAATTATTTAGCTTGTGGGTACATTAAACATTTAGCCATGGGCAAGGGGTACAATCTAAAAAAGTTTGAGAACCGCTGATGTAGAGATAATTCTTTAAATACAACATTCGCCCCTTTCCCTCCACTCTATTAGCTCCGCATATTTGTATATAGCACAATTAGTGTAATTAATATTTATATTTTTATTAATTACTCTAGTCTTAATGATGAGCAATATCTAAAACTGAGAAAGTGTACCCACATTTTTGTGGAGAGACAAAGGGAAATTATTTAGAAAGATGCACCCTTTGTTTACTCACTCAGGATTTGAACTCTGACCACCATTCATAGTTAAAATAAATTAAATTACATTTTAGTTCGGTCCCTGACTTAAAATGTTCATTCATAATAGCCAGAGAGGACTGTCTACCCCCAAAACTTCATCCTAAGACTTTACAGTCACTCCACCACTGAAAAAGATAGATTTTTTGATTCTCAACGGAACGGAACGTTTGCATCCACTCTCACCTTATCCTCAGCTACACAACCACTATCTTCCAGATTTTTCTCAACAAAAGCTTTGTTCAATGCCAAAAAGGCATTCTTTAGTGAACATTTTAAAGGTTTTAGACTTGACCCATATATGGGCCTCTCAGAACCCAAACTAATAATCTCAATTTTTTGGGAAATTTTGATTTCAATAGTACTTGAGTACGTGTTTATGAGAAACTATTAAGAAACCAAAATGACCTTTTCTTATTCTATCAATAGGTGGCAGCACCATGTAGAGCTCGTGTAGACCATCCATTTTCCCCTTTTAGTTTTGTGGAGTTTATCCTTTTGTCTTCCCAAGAAGCTCATGTGTGTCCTCCTCAGGTGGCGGGCAGCCTGGCGCAGGGTGGGGCAGCAGGTCAACTCCTGGCCCAAGGCAATGGAGCCTACCTCATCCAGCAAGGGGTGGATCCTGAAACCGCTCACTCCATCATAGCTGCTCAGAGAGCCTCCCCGCAGACTGTGGCGGCTGTAAGTGATCACACTCTTGTTTTTCTCTGCCGACGATAACCTTCTTTGCTTGTGAATGTGGCCAAGGGCATGCCTTTCTCATATTGACACTCATTTCAATGCTAGGAATATTTTGTGGACATAGTCAGTTTGATTTCATTTTTCAGTATTCCTAGGTCATTGTTAGGTCATCATAGTCCGGGCTCTGACTGAGATAGGAACCAGATAAACGTTGACCTTTTTATGATAGATTAGTTAAATTTCTCTTGTATATTATCTAGAGGTGTATTGACGTAGATACAAACCTTAGTTTTGGTGAAGTATATCGGTTTAATTATCTATAAGGAAAAAAAATCTTAAATAGATTTGTCTAATATAGATTAATTTTTAAATTTAAGAAAAGTGCAAGCATGTTTTCCAAGAGCAATCTGTTTCTATAATGTTTAAAAAAAATTGCTAATTAGCTGAATACACAAAATTAAATCATATTTAAAAAGTTGTAATTAAATTTGTTACATTTTCCTTACTTTTAATTATATTTAATACAATCTTTTTGGATGAACTATTAATTTAATAAGTGTTACTGTCTCAGGCATGGTTCACTTTCTGTTGTTGATCTCATTCATATATGAACTCGTCAAACTAATTTTCTATATTTTGGATGTGGTATCACTAGTTTAACATTAAAAATTAATCTAGCTATGTTACATTAGAATTACTCTGAATGTGTCGAATAATTCTGCCATATAAAACAAAGACTTAAGTTAACTATCAGGCATAAAGTAACACAGACAGTATTCTCTCATTTTTCTGGGGTAATGGAAGGAAGAGAAGCCACAGATAATTAAAATCACAGACAATACAAAAAAAAGCCTTTACATGTACTGTGTATTTACCTACTGGATTACTGAGATAAATCACTTGTCTTTTTATGGCATTCTTTGTTGATTGCTTTTGTAACATTAGTTTATGTGTTTGTAAATAGTCATCCTCATTTTTATTGTGTGTCAACACACAAACCATTATACTGTTTCTCCTTGTGACAGCTAAGATGATCCTCACAAACTTCATTCCTTTGGCCTCCATTTTCCTAGTCTTTCTTACATTCATTGTCCATGTTTCTGCTGCATCTGTGACGATAGGTACAAAGTACACTCTGTACAACACTTCCTTACACTTTAAGGGCACTTCTCTTCTCCATACCAGGCCTCTTACACACCTATAGAACAACTCTCCCTGCTGTCCTCTTCTAATTATACCCTCTCTACTTTCACCTTTTGCCTCAATTACGCTTCCAAGGTATTTTACATTTTGTACTTGTTGTTCTGTACAGTTGTTGAATGTCTTTCATGAAAATAGCGGCGTTAGACAACAAAAATTTTAATAGAAGAGAAAAGGTTGTCATTTAATCCTAGGACACCCTTGACAGATATTAAAGAAATGTTGAGTTCACCACATGATTAAAACTAAACTTTATGGTTGTACTGAAAAGAGAGGATGGCAAAGAAAATGTTGGAAATAAAGTATATAGGAAAAATACCACAAGGGAGGCAAGAAAGATATGGGAGGAGCAGATAACAGAAAGTGTGTAAGTGATAGAAGAAGGAAAGCAATTAAATGAGGAAGAATAGTAGAAGGATTAAGGAAGATGGAGGCATTTTACTAAACTGACCTGATCACGATTATTATGATGGTTATACTGAATTGATAATTGATTCATTTTGACCAAAAAAAAGTTTGCTTTAAAAACTTTAAAGACACTTCCTTTTCCTCACCTTCTCAATATCCCCACCTTAAAGTGTAGAGATCTGAAATTCAACAGTAAAAAAACCCGCTTCAGTGGCCTTATGGTCTAACCTGCTACTATCACAGTAGACTAAACTGCCAATGACAGGGAGATCGAGGTTTGAATCTTGGTCGAGTGGATTGAGGGTGGTTTTTCCACTTTACCTCCATGCGAATGCGGGTGCATTTCCTATAAATATAACTTCTCTAAACCTAAAACCATTAGTATAACTAGTACATAAGCGTTATGACCCGAATGGGTAGTAAGATGCAGTGCTAAAACAGTAAATAAAAATCTTAACTTTTTTTCTTTTTAGCATCGCACCGCGTTTTACTACCTGTTCAGGCTATATGCTTATGTACTAATTACGCTAATGATGTTAGGAATGAGGAAGGGTATATTTAGAGGAAATGGAAGACAATTTTGGAAAAACCACCCTCAATACACCCGGCCAAGATTTGAACCTTGTCATTGGCAGTCTATCTAGTTAGTCTACTGCAAGAGTGGCACCTTACAATATTTGGCCACTGAAGGTGGCATGGTATTAAAAAGCATAGCAAATATTTAGAAAAATATTAATTCAAAATCATTCAGAGCTAAATTGGCCTGCCAAAAGAGCAGGTATTTAGAAGTTGATTCATAAACCTAGAGAGATTTTTACTTAAAAGAGGAGTTTCTTTAGCTTGCCTGCAAGGGCCACTTTTATGAGAACTAACCATCAGATGCCACATACATCATTTTTAGTCTAAAATGTATTTCAATTTACGAATGTAATTGTATATTAAAGAACATGTCAAAATTCGTAACCTAGTGAAGTAGAGCTAAAACTGCATGTAAACATTAACTAGTATTTTTAAAAGTGTACTCATATTTACTGTATTTTTGCATTTTCTTACTAAAACAAGCTTTTAAATAATAGCATGTACAAATATTTGCTTTATCTTAACTGCATATCGGATCATTTACAGACCAAAACTAATTATAACAAAAGGTTGCAAATTTTGATATTTTCATTTGTTCAAAATAATATCTTCGAGAAATATATTTTGTAGGTAAATGAATAGATCAATATTAAGTATGGCAACTAATATTTTCCGGTTGTTGATTTATTAAACTATTGAAATGAGTATCAATTTCTCTAACCATCTATTTCTTCTCTAGTCGATGACATTTTCTGGGTGCTCTTATTTACTAACCTTTGTACTTGGCTAACCTGAGTGAAATGTAACTGTGGTGTTGGCTGCCCTTGCCGGGAACCAGGATGGCAGTGGTGGGGTGGCGTACATGGTCCCTGGGAACTCAAACCCCTCCTCCATGGATGGTGATGGTCATCCCAGCCTCTCCCATGCCACTCGAGTGTCGCCAGCCACTGTAAGTCATGCCTGGGGTGTACTGGAGAAAACTCTTTCTAACTGCTTGTCTTGTTTACTGTAATTTATTTGCACTCGTTAAAAAATTTATTTGTTTGGACTAACATTAACCCTTACACTTATATAATATAATTAAGCTTAGCCTGCAGGTGACTCTTAGAAAGTGTTGGTGACCTGGCGGTCTAAGGGTAAGGTGTCGGACTTCTGGGCTGGGGTACCGGGGTTCAATCCTCGATCCCGGCACAGATTTATCTAATTGCCAAACTCTTCCTTCACCTCTGACAAGACGTGTATTAATCACAACTTGTGAATGTGAGGAATGCCAGGCCTCCACCATGATTCGGATCCCACGTTAAACTGTAGGTCCTCCATTTCCATCTCACAATCACCCTACCATCACACATTAGCATAGGTGCATATAACCAGAATGGGTAGTAAGACGCGGTGTTAATAACAATAACAACAACTGATGCCTGCATTGTAAAGCAACTCTTTCCAAATTTTTAAACTTAAGTTTAGAGATGGACGGGAATTACATTTTTATATCAGGATGATAACAAGATGGAAAATGAGTCTAACAAATATTGGGATTTGGATGAGAACACGAGATTTTTAAAAATGGCGCTTTAGAATAATTTTAGATTAAAAATATATTTGGATTATTGGACTAATATGGTAAGACTTGTAAAAGCTTGGACATTATTAAACATAATATAAGTAGTAAAACACCATGATGACATTATAAAAACATAATAATGCAGATAATAATGTGTGAAGAGCATTTCTAATCAAATCAAATAGTAAAATGTTGAGCAAAGATTGAATAATACTAGGGCTCTGCGAGTATTCGGATTTCGAGCCGAGCTCATCCTTTGAGCTCGAGATCGAGATTGAAAGTTTTGCAGGCTCGTCATTTTCGAGCTTTCACTTGATGTACTTAATAATCAATTTTTAAAACGCAATAGTAAGCATAGGCTATTTCATTGAAATAATATCGGCATTTCCACTTATAAATAATTTGATTACTTAACAAATTCATAGAAATGAATATCAATTTTCACATTAATAACATAATAGAGCTTTAAAACCACTTTTGACCGGTATATTTATTCAATATTGTCGTCCATTTTGAATTATACTGGATTGAAGTTGTTTACTTGTATTGCCATGACAAAGCAATAAAATAAAAATAGCTAACTAGATTACTAAATAATTGAATGATTCTTTTTACTATATTTACCTGGTCCCTTTCTAAGATAATAATTTATGTTAAATTAAAAATGTAACATAAAGAATATATTAATATATTAAATGTTTTCAAACTTAAGATATTTAAAACTCGTATTAATTTATACGTTTAGCTACAAAACTAGCACTACTTTAGTTACTATTTAGTTATAGAATTATGTTGGTTAACCTGCCTAAAATCAATGTTGATCTTATTTATTGCAATACATATTTTACCAAACTTATCACATTTATATTTAAAAAAAATTACTATTTCATATTGTTTGCTAGAAATATTATTTTGGTCACATTTTTAATTTTAAAGTATGAGCATCCACTTTTATAACCATTAAAAATTGAAGTTGAAGTAAATTTCTCAATAAAATAATGTCTAATGAGAGCCCCTACAATGCGCATGTGCAACTGCACATAGAGGACATAGAAATTGAACAGAAGACCTGATTATACACAATTACACTAAGGAATAATAACGAAATATGAACCACTTCAAATTTTTAACTGTTTATGATTCTTACGTTTTCTTATATGGTAAATTAAGTTACTGACGCATATTTTAGGGAAATTTTAGCTCATTAAAACGTCAATTTTATTAACTTTTTATCAAGACAGTGTAGAAACACCCTACAATAATGTAAAGTGATAGTAAAAGAAGCCAACTTGAAAGGATAGTTAGGTTAGGCCTGGATATAAACAAACACACTTCTCTATTTCTTCTTATACGTTTTCAAACTGTCACAGTTGCACATTGTTTTGAATTTTTGGAAATATTTATTTTTCATATTAAGGTACGGCTGAAGGGAGCGCAAGTATTTTTACAGTTTTTATGGAGTTGAAATTTTTTGGTCAAAATAAATCAAATATTTCTCCAGTAGCAACATAGAGTTTAGTTTTCTGCACATGCTTATATCAACAGATCTTGAATATCTGTCAAGGGTGTCCTGGAATTTTGTCAAAACCTTTTCTCTTTATTTAAAAAGTTTTGACAAAATTCCAGGACACCCTTGATAGATATTCAAGATTTGTTGATATTAGCATGTGCAGAAAACTAAACTTTATGTTGCTACTGGAGAAATATTTGATTTATTTTGTCCAAAAAAAGTAATGCTATGAAAACTGTAAAATTACTCGTTTTCCCTTCTGCCGCACCTTAAGAAGAGACATTAATGAAAACGTAAAATTTCTGAAAATTCAAAACACTGTGCTACTGTGGAAGTTTTGAAGAAGTGGGAAGTGTAAAAGTTTAAGAAGAAATGAAGAGAGAAGTTTGTTTTTCTATCTAGGCCTATCCTATCATTTAAGGCTGACTTCCTTCACTATCACTTACCTTACATTATTGTGCGATGTTTCTACACTATATTATTGTACATTTCCAAGCCATCATGCAATTATTCTTTTTTTATACATAATTGTTAGTGTAATTTTAATGTCCTTAAAGCGATGAGTGTTGAAACCATTTTAATTATTTTATCTATTAGGGTTTTTTTAGTGCTCTTATTTTTAAATTGTGTTTTTTTTAACTGTTAATTCTAATTTAAAAATTAATATTTCTCGTTTAATAACTTTTTTCTAAAAGTATTTATGTTTATAAAAATGAGTGTCATTCATATTTTAAGAACATTTGTTTTAGTATATTTTTTAAAGATGTGAGACCTATTTACATTTAAAATAAACAATATATCTTTACATTTCAAAATTATGAATATATTCAAACTCGACTCGAATTCGGGAGCTTTTAGAAATACTCGACTCGAATGAAAAAACCTAAGTTCACAAACCCTTATAATGCAAGTCAACTAGTTAATTTTAAAACTTTTTTACAGAAATTATTTTTAATAGCCCATCTCTTTTTCTTAGTGGTGTTTAATATTTAATTATTAGAAGAGTGACAAAAAAAAAAAACACATACACACTTTTCTTAAATGTCATCTAGGTTTGAAACCACTTAAATGTTCTTTAGGTATGAAACCCTTTAAATGTTCTCAAGAATTGACACCCCTTAAAGATTCTTTAAACACCCCTCTTTGGTTCGTAACAACAGACAGGCTGATGATCATACTTCCTACCCTCAACCCCCTCATTTCCACGCTCCAAAATATGGTAGAGTAAGAAGCCAGTAATAATTTCTTTATTATTTCCCTTCCAAACCTTGCAGCTTGCAGGGAAAGGCTCTTTCCTGCCAGAATCTCGGAATAAATAAATTCCAGACATTTTCCTGGGGTTGGGATCAGCCCACCCCGACTTAATTTAAGTATCCTATCTAGGGTTGGGATCTTCATATTCTTAAAGAGATTTGTGGATTTGAAAAAATAATTAATTCAGGAATAAAATTTTATTTATATATATATATATAATTTTTTTAATTGTAATTTGTTTCATAACTTAAATACTCCATATTGATGGTTCAGACTCACTATAACCACAGTATAATCTTAACAGCCTGATCCTAAACCAGTAATTTAACTCTTAACTGAATATATGAATGTTATGATTAATTGATTATAGCAACAACAAAAATAATAACATTTAGTTACTATTTCTAGTTTCTTTCATTTCATTAAATATATATTTTATTTTTTGTTTATCATTTTTCCCAATATTCTGATTTTTAACATAGTAGATTAGACTTATCTTTAATCCTATTTTTATTAGTTTTAAGCTTTTTAAGTTTAAAAATCTTGCTTCAATTTCTCCCAACCCCCACTTATGTGTTTGGGGTTGATGCTATTGACTCGAGATTATGAATAAAAACTCCCAGAGAAGGCTGTGTGCTATTATGGGTTTTTGGGGATGCAGGTTCAGTGGCTTCTGGAGAACTACGAGACTGCAGAGGGGGTGAGTCTGCCCCGATCCACCTTATACAACCACTATCTCCGCCACTGTAGTGAACATAAGCTTGACCCAGTCAATGCCGCTTCCTTCGGTAAACTGATTCGCTCTGTGTTCCTTGGCCTGCGCACTCGTCGACTCGGCACCAGGTGAGTGCTTTGATAGAAATGTCAGACATATTCTTCAGATAAACAGCATAGGAGTATTGATACCACAGTTTGCTAATGTAACTACACTGTATACCATTATAAATGTTAAGAAATATATATTTGGAAGAAGGTACAGAAAAGGCAGATAGAAAACACATAAAAGGGAACGAACACAATATGGCTTTACATTGTTACCACTGAACAAAGAGGTAATGGCTGCCTCTTTAAAAAAAATTCAATCTTCATGGCCCAATCCCTCCATCCAGGTTTCGTTTTATCGGAACTCATCAGGGAGGGGTGTGAAACATGCAAAGCCTAAAAGAAGAAATCAAAACACATAAAAGGGAGAAAAGGAAATTGGTAAAGGATGATAGGACACCTAGATAAGAACATGTAAAAGGAATAACATTAAAGAAAACACAGGAAAAGGACATTGGATAGGAATATAAAATATATCTCTTTAAGGAAATTTTCAAAAACTTGCTGGTAGAGAACCACTTTAAATAGCTTTTAGGTGCATACACATTTCAAAAAATTTCTGATTAAAGACCCCTCCATAATATCTTCTAAAGGTATCTAATTTTTAAAAATATCTAGGCAAAGACCACTTTAAATATCATCTAGAGAAATTTAATTTTCAAAAGTTTTCCTGTCGTTAAACACACCATTTCAAAAATATTTTCACTAAAAATCATTTGCTTTTAGTCTCACAACTGGAGGAGAAGCCTTTTAAAGAATTGGGAAAATGATTTTATTTGCCAAGAAAACCAGGAATTATACTGAGATTTTACTCTAGGGTTTTAATTGCCACCCTGATACCAAATAGTTATTTTTTTAACTTTAAAAGAATATGCATGCCTTACTTGAACCACACATTAATAATTGTAGTGTATCAAAATTGGTCCAGTGGAACCAATCGAAGAACTTGTGTGCAGGGGAAACTCAAAGTATCACTACTACGGTATTCGCGTGAAGCCGAGTTCCAGTTTGAACCAACTCTCAGAAGATGGCACCTCCCTCTCTTCGAGCCGACAGCAAGGCGGTTCCTCACAAAAACGCTTCAAGTTCCTGCCGGGCTCCGGCCAGAAGATGGAGGGTCAGTATGAACAAGGAGGTGGCGGTAACAACACGTCATCCAATCACTCGAGCTCCGCTTCCCCGCCACAGCATCACCAGTACCTGGGGGACGGGGCTGGGGCTATCCCTGACTTTCCAGAGATTGACTTCTCCCCAGGACTGAGCCTACCTGAGGACTGTACTCTAGAAGATGTGGACACACTGCGGAGTATCTACAGGGAACATTGCGAGGTCAACATATGGCACTAGCAGAACTAATTATTTACTCAAGAGCTATGAGGGGTGTTTTTTAAGTAAGAATCGTTTTGCAATAAAATAGGAACTACAAATTATTTTAGGGTAATTCTTTTTTAATCTGATTCTTCATACCCTCAGCTAATTTTCAACATCGTTTCCGTTGTTATTTAAACATTTGTCTATCTTGAGATAAGTTTTTGTAGACTCTTGTCATAGATGTTTGCCGCCAGCAAGGAAAGCCATTCCTGAACCGTGTTTTGGGACAGATGTGGTGTTCAACTGGTGGACTTCATGCAATGAGGGACAAAAATAACCTCAGCTGCATATCATCTGACCTTGTTGAAACTTCACCGCGCAATCCAAAATAAACGCTGTGGCCTGCTGTCTGCCAGACTGTTGTTGCTTCATGACAATGCGAGCCCCCACTCTGCTGCTCAAACACAAGCTCTCATCGAATCTTTTGGCTGACAGCAATTGGATCATCACCCCCCACCTCCCCTTACAGCCCTGACCTTGCGCCTAGTGACCCCCATCTATTCCTGCATCTGAAAAGGTTCCTCGCCGGCAAGCATTTCCACACTGAAGTCGAAGTGAAAAGGAAAGTTCAGGAATGGCTTTCCTTGCTGGCGGCAGACTTCTATGACGAGGGTCTACAAAAACTTATCTCAAGTTATGACAAATGTTTAAATAATAACAGATACTATGTTGAAAAGTAGCTGATGGTTTGTAGAATCAGATGGGGGGGGGGGACACCCAACAATATTTAGTAGTTCCTATTTTATTGCAAAACAGTCCTTACTTAACCCTTTTGCTGCGTTAATCGGATACATCCGATCTCAGAATTATAGCCATTGACTGCGGAAATCGACTTTACCCCACAACGTCTAAACTTTATCTACCCTTGCTGCAACAGTCTGAAATAGCCACAAATGTGTTAGAATGCTGAATTTTTCATACTAGCATGCACGTGCACCTCTGACATCTGGTTTTTAATTTAGAGAACTGTCAGTTACCAGCTGCTAAATCATAACAGTAGTAGCGCTTGTTTACTTCCGCATTTAATTACTTGTATTACACGTGCAATATTTTTGTGGTGGAAAACATTGTTGAGGGATTAAGATATTGCTATTTTATTTTTGTTCTTGATCTATTTCCTATTTCTAAATCATGCCTAAGACAAATATATGATTTAATAGACTACACTACACTGAGAAAAGCACCAATGTAGCACAAAATTGTTCAAGTTGTGTTGATGTAACCTAATTTTCAAAAATTTTCTTTTTATTACATTTGGCCTGTCAACTCCTTATTTAGCAATTAGTTTGACACTATTGTGGGTTGCAAGTAAAATAAAGAATGGTTCTGATAGCAGAATAACTTTGCATTTGGGTAAAGTGTGACATAAACAATATGTGACTTATAAAATTTTATCGATATAAAATATATATTATTATTATGCGATTTATAAACAACGTGGTGCCAAATTTCATATTTACTAGTTGAAAATCACATTATTTAATCAAAATCATAATCATCATGCAAATTTTCAGATTTTGAATTTTTGACATATAATTAGCATTTTTGAAAATTAGAAGTAAAAATTAAATACGCAGCAAAAGGGTTATAAAAAAAAAACACCCCTCTCAATTTCTACTTCCTATGATCATATTTTTTTTTCAAGACTCGAATTTGTAAAATAATAGATTAAATCCAACTATAATTTTTTATATATATTATGCACAAACTTGTTCGTCCCAAATATTAAATGATGTATTTTTTCTGTCAGGCGTTCCTCGACGCAGTGGTCAACTTGGAGTTTCAGACTGTGGAGAGTCTATGGCGGGAGTTTTGGCGCAGTCAAGATAACAACAATGGGGATGAGTGTGAAGAAGAAAAGTATCTATCCAAGTACGTTTTGATTTTTGCTGGAATGGGTGCTATGAATCTTAAATATAAACTGTAGAACATAAAAATTGGTTTAAATGCTGCCTATTCTCTCAACAAGGCAGCTACCTTTCATGTTGAGATGTTATCTTTGAAATATTTTTATTTTCAAACTATATAATATATATATTATTAAGCTTTACTATTTTAAATTTAAGTCCTGCCTGTGTGCCTGCTCAGTAACCTCTTGAAATAATGTATTTTTATAATTGTAGCCTTATGCATTTAGGCTGCTTATGTCCGTTTTACTTTGAATCTATTTTTATGAAATTTTCACTCAAGATTTTTTACAAGCACAAACTTGATTTCCCCTCATTCTCTTTATGGTTTTAAGGAATGCTCTGTTAGATATATATATTTTTTAGAGATGGGTCGAATCTACTATTTCTTGAATCCAAATCTCAAATCCAAATCTACATTTTATTTTCGAATCTCGAATCCGAATCCTAGCAAATTGTTAGAAATTTTAATGATTTTCAAATAGACCTACATTACACAATATAGGCTTAAATTGTAAATTAAGATTTATTTCAATCATGCTTTCAATTTTAATCAACCCCAACCACCCCTCGCAAAATACAGGTTAAAATCCAGCCAAATTAAACAATCTCAACTCATATTATTGTTTAGAAATCAAATCGATCAAAATTCGAATGTCTTTTAGTTATTTTTAAAAGTGTTGTTAAAATGAGTTAAGTTTCTAAAAAAAACATGAAATAAACAGATTAGACCTAGTTATCTTCCACCACTCTTCCTCCCTTAATTTATTCCATTCTTTTCCTCTCACTTGAACACACTGTTATCTACTCCTCCAATCATTTTCTTGGCCTCCCTTGTGGTCTTTTTTCCACATAACTCATTTCTATCATTTTCTTTGGCATCCCTATCTTTTTCCATTCTCATTACATGCCCATACCATCTCAATCTTGCTTCCTCTACTATCTCATGTACTCCCATTCTTTTCTGGCTAACGTCATTCCTGTTCTTGTTTCTCCTTGTGACAACTAACATGCCCCTCACAAACTTAATTCTCATGGCCTGCACTTTCCTAGTCTCTCTTACATTCATTGTCCATGTTTCTGCTGCATATGTGACAATGGGTACAAAGTACGCCCTCTACAACACTTCCTTACACTTCAAGGCCACTTCTCTTCTCCATAGCAGGGCTCTTAAGCGAGGTTTCCACATGCAATGATTATTGGTGCCACTCAACTGGCGCCAGTTTAGTGGCATATGGAAACATGTAAATTCAACTGGCGCCACTAATCATAGTGCCAGTAAAGTAAGGAGCAGTTGAACTTTTTGGCACCAGTATCTTGTTTGTTTGTAAACAGTGTTTAAATTGCTAATAGTTTTTTTTTACAAACGATGGTGACACTAGAAAATAAATGATCAACAAAATATATAATAATGTTCCTCGAGGCATATGAACAGCATCCATGCTTGTGTAACCACAAAATTTCTTCATTTATAAAGACAGAAATAAAAGAGACGAGGCAATGAGAAAAATAGTCGAGATTATGTCCGATGCAGTCACAGAATTTAGTCAAAGCGCTGCAAAGGCCAAAATACGTAGTATTCAAAATCCATTTACGAACCCATAATCTATGCTTTCGCTTCTTTCTTTTTAATTTTTTCTGGAGTTCTAAAGACACGTTTGATGAATGTGGAAACACAAACTGGCGCCATTAAACTGGCATACTCCTGGCGCCAATAATCATTGCATGTGGAAACCCCACAGTCTTTCACTTCCACTTGTGATAGTAACTTGATTTATCAGATGATAATAAACATAATCTCATAATATTTTTTCTCCTTTAAAAAAACTCAAAAAAAAAACATTCAAACTTTGATCCAGCTTTGAGAATATTTCATATATTCGATTCGAGTTTGCTTTGAATTAAAAAAAGTGGACTTAACACACTCATAATTTAAATATATAAAACTTTTATTATGTTATTTGCAGATGAATTGAAATGTTTAAACAAGTCACTCTTTGACTCTGTGCCAACATTGGTTCTAGTGAGACTGTAATATTTTCAGAACTAAGCTCTACCTGCTGTGCAAATGTCCTCCTGTGCTGTTGTTTGTTCGTCGGGTAGACTACCTCTTCTACCAGAATCTAGTCGAAGTCCTAATACCAGATGTCCTCAGGCCTATTCCTAGTAAGTATTATCAACACACTATAGTCTTTCATGACATATTCACTTTGAGCTATAATCCTCCCTTTTATAATCAAATTTAAATTTTCTACTCTGATATGGCCAGGGCTATGACGCTAGTATATAGTTTTTACATCCACTCATGACCTCCACTCTTGGAGTCTTTGTATATATTAATAGTTAAAAGATAAATAAACTAATGAAGCAAGCTAATTTAGGGAAAAAGGAAAAATGTGGGATGAATGCATTGCACAAAGGTGACATCTTCTTACTCACTATTTTGTTTTATACAATCCTGTAAATTATTTCCGTGAACTCTTTTTCAATCAACTTGGGTAGAATCTCATCTTTTGTCTTCCATGTAGTTAGTTAGATTATCTGCCCTATTTGTGTGTCAGGCTCCTTGACGCAAGCCATCCGCAACTTTGCCAAGGGCCTGGAGTCTTGGCTGACACAGGCCATGCAGGGATGTCCTGAAGAAATGATGCACATCAAGGTGTCTGCAGTGAGTGCCTTCGCTCAGACGCTACGCCGCTACACCTCGCTCAACCACCTAGCCCAGGCAGCTCGTGCTGTACTGCAGAACTCTGCGCAAATCAACCAGATGTTGGTTGACCTCAATCGAGTCGACTTCCACAACGTGCAGGAACAAGTACGGCACTCAATATTCTCTTTGTCTATACAGCATGTAGAGTGCAATTTTCCTAGGACAGGCCTTTTAGAAAATAAAAACCTGTTTTAATGTGGCCATTATTGATAACATTATTTTGTTATTATATAGGTGTTGTTACTAATAGTGGTGGGCGGGATCCCGAAGGACAATGGTCTAGAATGTATCCATTTCCTGTTAGTCAAGCGCCGTAAATCAGGTGGGATCTGCTATTTCTTGAAAAGTTTCAATCGGGGATACAAAGCGGAGCATTTTGTGTTCCAGCAGTTACTTTTGACTCGTCACTATTAATTTATTTTGTAGATAATCTTCTTTGTTCTGGAGCAAGCTTAGGGGAGTGGGGCCCAGGAGGGCGGGAGGAGTATTTTAATACTTATGAAGAGGCATACAAGTTGGGAGGCATGTGACTCATTGTGCTCTCTCTATCAACAGCTATATGATAGGTTCAGCAAGCGAGAGGGTTTGGAAGATTCAGAGGACAGATATATTTATTTTACTCTACCTTCTTTTGAGGTGGGGAAATGAGAGGGTGGAGAGAGTGAAGTAGTAGCTGACCAAGGTTAACCAGTTATATGTGTGCAGCTCCAGAGAGAGAATAGAGATTAAGGGGGTTTCAAACACAATATTTAAGAGTCGTCACATCTAGAGAGCCTTTGAACATCTTTAGCGGCATCAAACCTAAAGAAAATTCAAGGGGTATCAATCTTAGATAACCTTTAAACGGTTCAAAATCTAGAGAATATTTAGGGGATTTTCAAACATGGCTGCAGAGTTGGTACACCAAACCTTCGACTTCTCTATTTTCCTACGGTCCGACTCAAAGTCAAACTCCTTC
Source organism: Timema bartmani (assembly GCA_902151455.1). NCBI lineage: Eukaryota > Metazoa > Arthropoda > Insecta > Phasmatodea > Timematidae > Timema > Timema bartmani. The sequence goes on along the minus strand of CABFWB010000620.1, from coordinate 116,799 downwards.
ATAAATGACTAAAGTATATTAATTAGTAATAACAAATTTACTGCAATAAAATGCTTAGATACATATTACTTCATGGGAATATCTTTTGACATTGTGATTATATATTTAAATAAATTTGTAAATCCAAATTACAAATATTGGTACAAAAGAACAAAAAAAAAAGTATAAAATTAAAATGTTGTAGCTATGTAGCTACCATATATTGTTATAGTATTATAAGTAGGGTTACGCTGATTGGCTGTTGCCAGTCATGCGAATGTCGATTAGGCCGATCACTGCTCTTGATCATATGGTTTATTTTATTTTAAATGTTTCAAAGATAATCTGCATTAATGATATTAAATGTGTATAAACTGAACAGGTAGTAAGATGCGGTGATTAAGAAAAATTAAAAACAAGTGTTTACATATGTTATTTTTATTTTGTTCGTTATAGTATGTCTGCTTATCAAGTTTAAATTAAAACTTTAGACTTAATTTAATTATGATTCACTTTCACCATTGAGCTTACCACATTTGAAATATAATAATTAGTTCAAGTTAGATTGACTCACCTTTTTCTCATAGTCAAGTTTATTATAGTTTTATATAGAAATTTTATTTTGAAATCAAAGCTTGGAATATCATGGAAAACACATTAATTTTAAATTCGTGTTATTAAGGATCAACTAATACATAAATCTAGGTATTGAAATGAAAAGAAGTCCTGAATCCATGATGTAGTTTAGAAACTGGTGATAGCTTTAGTTTTAGTTTCCCTTGAATTTTCTTCGATTTTAGCTACCCTTGTATCTTCTCCAGTTTTAGTTTTCTTTGGATTTTCCTCAGTTTTAGCTTCCCTTGAATTTTCTCCAGTTTTAGCTTCCCTTGAATTTTCTCCAGTTTTACCTTCCCTTGAATTTTCTCCCAGTTTTACCTCCCCTTGAATCTTCTCCAGTTTTAACTTCCCTTGAATTTTCTCCAGTTTTACCTTCCCTTGAATTTTCTCCAGTTTTACCTTCCCTTGAATCTTCCCCAGTTTTACCTTCCCTTGAATCTTCCTCGGTTTTAGTTCCCCTTTAATCTTCCCCGGTTTTAGTTCCCCTTGATTCTTCTCCAGTTATAGTTTCCCTTGATTCTTACCCAGTTTTAGATTCTTTTGAATTTTCTTCGATTTTAGTTTCCCTTGAATCTTCTCCAGTTAAACTTCCCTTGAATCTTCTCCAGTTTTAACTTTCCTTGAATTTTCTTCAGCTTTAGATTATTTTGAATTTTCTTCAATTTTAGCTTCCCTTGAATCGTTTTTAGGAATGGACAGGAACTACTTTTTTTATCTAGGGATGAGAACGCGACAGGAAATGAGTCAAAATATCGGAACGAGAACGGGAAATTTTAAAATTATGCCTTGGAATAAAAATATGTGTGTTTTTTAGTGTTCTATCCAAACAATTTCTACTCCAGTATCACCAAGGTAAGTGTGCTGGCTATCCCTCCTAATTTAAACTATAAACTAATATGGTAAGACTTTTAAAAGTTATAATATTATTAAAACGTGCTTCAGTGGCCGCATGGTCAAAGGCATCACTCTCACAATAGATTAGACTGCCGATGACGGGAAGATTGTAGTTTGGTCCTGGCCGGGTGTACTAAGGGTGGTTTTCCTAAATGGTTTCCCACTCTATCCACCAAATGTGGGTACACCTTTAAATTCAATCTTTCTCATTCCTAACACACTAGTCACTAGTAAATCGGCATATAACTGGAACAGGTTATAAGACGCAGTCCTAAAAAAATATTGCTAAAGGTAATAAAAAATATTAAAAGTAACAATAAAATAGAGGTTTGCAAATAGCATTTTTATTAAATTTTGTATGGAAATTATTTATAACTAGTCAATTCTTTTGAAAATCGTATTTTATATTTAATTATTTGCATAGCGCAACAAATTCTACAAAACATAATGTTTAGCACCTCTTCAATGTGCTCTAAGTATGAAACTGCAAAATAATATTTATGCTTGAAACCTCTTAAAAATTATCTAGGTTTATTAAAACCCCTTGAATGTTATCTAGGTTTAATACCCTATAAATGTGCTTTCTAGGTTTGACATCCCTTAAAGGTGCTTGTTCAACACCCATTACACCCAACTCCCTGGCTGGCTCACCAACAACAGACAAGATGATCCCTCATAAATGGTTGACCTTGGCAAGCTACTTCTCCCTTCCTCATTTCCACACCCCTAAAGATAGAAGAATATATCTGTCCTTCTCTAAATCTTTCAAGTTCTTTCACTTGCTGAACCCAACAAATCACTGTTGATAGACAGAGCATAATAAGTCACTCGCCTCCCAACTTGTCTCTCTACAAGATGTGGTAAAATAACCTTTTTCCCATCCCAACCACCAAAATTGCTAAAGAACAAAGAAGAAGACTGTCTACCAAAGAGATTAACAGTGATGAGTCCGGCATTAACTGCTATAACACGAGCGCGCGTGCGCCCTTTGTTTTGTTTCCTGGAGCACTATGTTTCGTTTCCTGCCCGAAACTTTTCCCGGAAAAGGGACAACCCCACCCAACTAGCAGGAATAGATAAATTCCCGACCTATTCCCAAGGGTTCGGGATCCCGTCTACCCCTAATCTTTTTTAATTTTAGCTTCTCTTGAGTCTTACCCAGTTTTAGCTTCCCTTGAATATTCCTCTCATGGTCTGTTTCCTAACAACAAAATAAAGGACAAGGCTATCTGCCAAGAGCTCAGCAGATTTAACAATGAGAGTCACCAGTACCTGCTTTGTGTGACATGCAGCAGCACTTTTAACAAAAGATCAGTTTTAAGAATCGGTGAACCAAATGTCTATCATCGGCTTAGCCTACTGTGCCACAATTGGCCGATAGTCTGGATTGGTATCGGCCCAGCCCTAATTATAAGTTATATTTTAAAGTCGAAATCGGTACATTTTTACCGACTTCACCCATAATTGCTTCCAACCCCACCACCTTGACTCCAACTCAGCAGCCTTGGTTTCAGAACTAGATAATATTTAAGGGGTTTCATACTTATGGAACAATTAAGAGGGGTCAAACATTATGTTTAGTAGTTTTTAAATAAATACAAAACACCATTTTCAAAAGAAACTAACTAATAAAAATAATTTCCATCAAAATTTAATGAAATCAACTATTCCATTTGTATTATTCGATATTCGCTCAAAATTTCTATTTGCTTTGATAAAAAATGTTATTCTTATGCCCCTATCTATATTATGTTTCTATGATGCTATTATATTACTTTATTATTTATATTACATTTAATAATGTTAAAGCTTTTACATGTTTTATTGTATTAGTTAAAAAATCAATATATATATATATTTTTAATCTAAAATTATTCTAAATAATAATTTTTATAATTTTTTGTCCCGATCTTCATATTTTACTAATTTCCCGTCCCTCGGTGAAAATGTAATTCCCATCTATACAGATATTTTTTGTCAAGGGGAGCAACTGCAGATCACATGTTGATGTATGAATATTTAAAAACTTTTATTAACTTTCTTTGGCTGTCAAATAATGTTCTTCCAATCAAGATTTGATTATAGTAATCATAATTTTAAGTGTTGTGCGTTATCTAACTTTATATTCTTTGTTGGTCGATATTGTGACGGCAGGGGTGTCTAGTATTTTTACTATACCAACAAACCTCTGTAGGTGTGCGAGTAACATTAGTCTGACATTGATAGGCCTCGTGGGTGTGCCAATGCGACGATGATGTAGTGCAGCGTCTTGAAGCAGACTTCAAGGTTACACTGCAGCAGCAGAATTCACTGGAGCAATGGGCAGCATGGCTCAAAGGGGTTGTCACGCAGATCCTCAAACCCTACGAGGGGAAACCCAACTTTTCCAAAGCTGCCAGACAGTTCTTGCTCAAATGGTCCTTTTACAGGTGAGTCTAGTTGTTCGTGGGGATGGGTCAGGCTTGAGACTTCTACCCACAGTTTGATGTCATACTTTTAACACTCAAAATCAGGTCAATTTGTTTAATCCTCAAAGTCGCCAAACAATCTGACACCTTAGCTCAGCTGGTAGCATGTCTCTCTATTGAGCTAAGGGTCCCGGGTTCGATTCCCGGTGTGACTGAAAGACTTATCATTGGTGAAATGTGGGTTTACCCTTTATCAGTGAAGAATTAATGGCTGGGGACTAGATGTTGTGCCTGTCCTTATCTTAGGTAAGATTATAAAATATATGAAGCTACGACAGGCCTAGCAAGCCAATAGTGGGAAAATATTTGGATTTAATAAAAACTGACCCAGGCCACAGGCTGGAAACAGTAATGGATGTAAAGTAAAGTTGCCAAGCACCAGGAAAACACTTTATTTTAACTAGAAAATGACTAGAAAGCTTATCCAAAAAAAGACACTAGTAAAAATGCTAAAATATTTGTGGATTCGGGACAATTAAGTGAAAGCTTTAAAAAAATATGTTTGAAGGAATAAGGAGACTTATTCAAATACAATATGTCTTTATCTTCCTCCTTAATGTCAAGTAAGTGATTGTGAATGAAGCCAACCCTAAAGGATATTTAGTTAGGTTGGGAGTGAAGGAAGCCAACCTCAAAGGATAGTTAAAGTTTGTTCATGATAGCTTTTTACCTGAATTACAATTCAAAAATCATATGTTTAGGTTTACATTTAAAATAACATAAACTTAAGTTTTCTTACACTATTTCATAACTTTTAATAATTTCTTTTTACCCAATCTAAAACAATATTTTAAACATGTTAAACATTTTAAACATCATGTTTACTTGGAAAAGAGAAAATACTTGTCATTTTTTATATGTATAGTAAATTATTTTATGATTATTTTATCGTATTTCGAAATATTTAACTGAATAAAATATTTTTATCCACTGCATGGGTGCATCATTGTAAAGAAATTGTTTCAGTCACGTTCAATCACATGGTTCAAATTCGTCGGTCACCATTTAGAAGCTATGTTCATTAGACCTTTTGTGAAAGTGATGTGAATAATAATTTAAGTGGAATAAAATGATAAATAAGCTTTGTTTCTTACCTCAAATAAATATATAAATAATATTGGGCTAAATTACTGTGGTTAACTATAAAATTCATACATCACCACACGTTTTCATTACATTCATCCAAAGTGACAGATGTCAGCTGTTGGTGTAGGGATGTATTAGGGACTATTTCTAGTAACTTTTTGAGCTGTCATCCAAGTAAACTAAGGTTGTGAATGGATTATAGGCATAAACACACATCTCTCTTCATTTCTTCTTACACTTTTCATATATCTAACTTATTTACACTTTCATAGTTAAAAGTTGTTGTTAAATTTTCAGAAATATTCCTTTTTCATATACACACATACATAAATAACATGTAAAAAAACAAAGAACAATATATAGGACTATATGTATGAATAGTTAGAAAATAACTGAAAACTTGCAGTGTTGCCAGATTGGTAAAACAGGATGTAGGCTAGAGGAAATCAATTTACTCTTATAGAGGAGTTTGATTTTGAAGCTGGATGTTGAAAGACTCATATAAAGCCAGCTTATTAAAGTTCAAATGAAAATGTTTGTGATTATGATATAGTGTTTTTCTCTGATTGTACTTCAAGACCACCAAAGCTCCACTATGTTAAGTTGAATTTACTTTACATCCATTATTGTTTTCAGGCTGTGGCCTGTGTTTAATTTTTTATCTAACTTAAGACTAGTACAGATACAACAGCCAGTCCCCAGCCTTTAATTTATCACTGTGAAAGGTTAAACCCACACTTCAGCAATGATAAATTTTTCGGCCATGCCGGGAATCTAACCCAGGACCCTTAACTCGGTAGACATACATGCTACCGGCTGATCTAAGTTGTTGGATTATTTTAAGTTGAATCCCTATTCGTATTATTATCAAGTATTTCCTTCTATTTAATTAGGCTTGTACTTTGAATACAACCTTCTTTTTTTTTCTTTTCTTTTTTTAACATTCTTGTCTAGAGTTAAAGTTTGCTATAGTTACTCAAAACTGATCTTGTCATAAAGAATGTTCACTTAGTTTACCCTGAAAGGTAGCAAGATAACCTTGCTTGTTTCCACCATGGTGTTGCTAATATTATTGATATGTGTGAAAACCACTTTATGAATTCAAGACGAGAATGTGAAAAAATATCAAGACGAGAAAACTTTCTTTGAAAGTAGAAAAATATATGTTTATCTAAGTAAATATATAGTTTATAGAGTGCTAAAGTACCTTTTTGTCACTTGAGCTGGTGCTTGCTTTGGATTGTCTTCTAGTTCACTCAAACACTTGAACTCGTGATTTATTATGTGTTCTGTCTTACGATAGGTCCATTCTTTTTGTCAGTGAATTTGGACCGCCAATGCGTTGTGTCCTTCTTCAGCTCCCAGAATTTTCTTCTTTCACTTCAAGTCATCTAATATTTAGGGTTGTGTGAAGGCCACTTTTTAAATGCGAAGCGAATCTTGAAACTTGCAAAAAAAAGTCTAAGTCGAAGCTACCTAGGATTTTTGTTGTTGTCACTTAATGCTACTTTTAATATTTGAATTAATTATTTTTCTAGATCTTTTCAGTAACAAGGGCCAGGAAAATGTCCTTATTTGTTATCTAAGGACTATATTAATAAATAATGCACACAGGCTTACTTATAAGCTTAGTAACTTATCATTTAAGTTTTAATTTTTACTTACATCGTGGAGTTAATAATATTATTTTGCAAACTTCACATATGCATGTGTTTTTATCTGCATTTCTCGGTAATAACTATAAATTAAATTCCATCTTCGTTTCCTACTTTCCATATCAAACATTTTGAATAATAAAAAAATGCGAAGAAGCTATGAAAAACTTCTGTGTCAAAATGCATTTGTCACAGATAATTCCAACGAGATACTGTAGAATATTAAAGACCAAACATTAGACGCGAGCTGTGGTGATAGCACAACTAAAGCGCTTTCTCTGCTTCATATCAGTGACCATGGTGTTATTTCTTTATAGGTATTTTTATATTTTACAAAATTATATTGGCAATAGTGAATATAATATATTAACATTTACTTACCCATTTTTGATCCATGCTTACATTGTGTTAGAGAAATTATTAGTCGGTGTTAAAATTCTGTTTAGTAACGATTTTACAAATTATCAAATATTGAAAAATGTAATATTTAGTAAGATAAAATTAAATCGTTTGATAATTTATCGAAGTTTTATCCTTCCTTCGAAATTTTTCGAATATGCGAAGGTTATTGAATATGTCGAAGTCTAAGCCGAAGGAAATTTGACCTTTGACTTTGACCTCAACTTTTCGAAGCTTCGCACACCATTACTAATATTTGAACCATCCTCCTTCCTAAGCTCCTCTTTCTATGACGTCTCCTTCTATGACGTCATGCAGAAGACACATTTTAAAAGTAAAGATGGGCCACTCGAATTTTTGAATTCCCTAATCCATCGAATCCTGACACACATTTAAGATTCGAGGATTCGGTGTTTTACTGGATTCTATGGTCTAATCTTTCACCTCATAAACAAAGTATAATATTATTATGAATTCAAAAATTAGTTAGTTAGGCCTTCTTGAAAAGCCCAACTTAATCCTTAATCTCTTAATTTGTCGGACAAAAGAGATAAGCATGTATAAAATCATTATTTAAAAAAAAAAATTAGGTGTGGAAAATCTAATGTGCCAAATAACCTACCCTCCCACCTCTTTGGAAAACTTGGACTCTACCTTTTCAGCACAGGCATGCTCGCTTCTAAAACTTTCACCTCACAGACAATCTTGTAAATATTTTAAAACACCGATAAAACTGTTTATTTATGCCTACTGGCCTACGTATTGTATATCGATTGTTTGTTTAAAATTGATTCAGGTAATCTGATTACTTAGTAAACGCTATCGAGCATTAAGAATCAAATAACGACTTGCTAATTCATAATTTGTTTTTAGATTAATTATAACTAAGAGTTTGTTATTTTTTTAAATATGGTATTGAAGTCATTATAAAAATATTCAAACGTAGTCCTGCATAATAAAATGGGAATGAACATATTGCAAATTGTTTAATTTGGCTGGATTTTAACATGTATTTTGTGAGGGCTGACTGGAGTTTATTAAAATTGAAAGCATGATTGAAATAAATCTTAATTTACAGTTTAGGCCTATATTGTGTAATGTAGGTCTATTTGTAAATCATTAAAATTTCTAACAATTTGCTAGGATTCAGATTTGAGATTCGAGATTCAAAAGTAAAATGTAGATTCGGATTCGAAAAATAGTGGATTCGACCCATCTCTATTTAAAAGCATTTAATAAAATAGTGATAGTTGCATTATATACCATTTATAGCTTAGTTCTATAGTGTAACAGCTTATAATGTCAAAGTTTGATATTGAAAAACAATATTTATAACCAAAACATTTCTCAATGAAGAAAATTTTTGCAAAAAAAAAAACTGCGGAATATTTTTGGGTTTTTACGGTGTTAATTTCTTTGGGCCTTTATTTGCGATTTAATTTGTCTTCAAATTTCTTGAATTTTCAAGATTCAATTTTTAACTTTTAAGGCAAGATCGAGTTATCTTTTTTCTACAATTTTTGAGTCTTGCACATCCCTATCTAATAATAAAGACTTAAAGCTTTCACCTTAAACAAAGTATACCTTGCTTGTTAACAGTCCAATAAAACTCAGGTATTGCCATTTTTTATTACAGCTCTATGGTAATTCGCGACCTGACTTTGAGAAGTGCAGCAAGCTTCGGCTCGTTTCACTTGATCCGACTGTTGTATGATGAGTACATGTTCTTCCTCATAGAGCACCAGGTGGCCCTAGAGACGGGGGAAACGCCCATCGCTGTTATGGGAGAGGTGAGTTGCGTTTTGTTTACACCAAGGGAGGTGATTGTATTATGTTTGGAAGAAGGTGCAGGTAGTGATGTGGTTTCACAGTCCTCGTTTATGACATGCCATTGGTGTTACTGGCTACACTAACGTTTGGTTTTAAAAAACATTGCTTCCTGTGCTTTGAAGAAATAATTGAAGGATTTTTAAGAAAGTAAAAAAATGATTAGTACAAAATCGATCTTTGAGCTTCAACTTTAGATGATGTCCTCTTCCTCGGCAATGTGAAGAAGAGATTACTTTTCTCTTGCAGCTCTTAGGGCCTTCCCAAAATATGTGAGGCGGATCCACATCTACCCTAGCCTTACTTCCCCTCCTCCTTATCCTCCTCCCATTGCCTGCATTACTGTTACTACTTATGTCCTCCTCCCATTGCCTGCATTACTGTTACTACTTATGTCCTCCTCCCATTGCCTGCATTACTGTTACTACTTATGT
>CABFWB010000620.1:84793-102892 GCA_902151455.1 Timema bartmani | reverse complement strand
GGTAAACAAACTTGGGACCATTGTAAAGACGGAAGTACCAAAGTACTTTGTTTGAATTTCATTTTTTAAATAATAAAATGATATTGAAACTTTATAGACTATATGCAAGAACGAAATGAGTTAAAGTGAAAGGAGAGTGGTATTGATTTGCCTCGGTATTGAGCCTTCTTCAAGAACGTACCCTCTAAGATAGCTAATTAACACCACTCACACTTTCAAATGTGAATTAATATTTTTTAAATCCACTCGAAAATTACACTTCTAATTCACTCTTCACGTTTGCTTATTTCATTCTTGCAGTCTGCCTGGTCACTTTATTGAAGGAAATACTTTAATTTTCATGTTCATACAAATTACCCTAAATGCTACTCATCAGGATTGAATCAAAAATCCCCTCAGATGTTATTAGCTAGATGGTAAGACTGATTGATGCCTTAGTTCCCTCATACATCAATACTTTTTTTAAATAATAATTTATAGCCATGTTTATATGATCAAATTTTACCAAACAAATAATTAGCATGTTATTTATAATACAGTATTTCAAATTTAAATGATCTTACATCGCTAAGCAAATGATTAATTGTAATTTGTATGTTATCATTTGTTGTGAGCTATTCTTTTTATTCACTAGTTATCACATTCAGGATAAAATAAATACTGTCTAACAATAAAATGTAATCTTCGAGGTTCAGAATGCTCTTCAAAATTTAAATTGACATTAACACCATTTGGCTTCAATGTCTGATCACTGGAACTAAAGAGTAGCCAGACCCGTGTATCTTAGACTGCCTTCCTACCACAATTCCACTGCACAAAAAGTAGCTAGCTTAAACTGATCTACTCAATCTCTTGTGAAATAATGTTGTAATCAACTTCTAGAGTATATAGTTAAAGGTGTTTGTCACTGCTCTGGAAACTAAAATCTAGGAAAAAATTGTGTATAAAAAGGCCAGACATTTTCTCTGAAAAAATAAAGTAAATTTAATGTTAAAAGTTTTTAGACTTTTGCTTCCATCTAGAAACACATGCCCTAAAGGAAAGACCAAATGAACTTTCATAATCAGAAACTTATTAAGAAAGGTTTTTAGAATATAAATGTTTCTTTTTATTATTAGAAAAAGTATTCTTAAAAGTAAATGTGCGGGAAGGTTTTACTAACATAAAGGCTAAGCTTTTAAATGCTATAAAATTTAAAATGATTATGATAGAGCTTTAAAATTTTAAATATGTGATACGAATAATGCAATCAAAATGTGTGTCAGGAATAACTAAAATCCAAATTACTGGGATTTTATTGAATTAATTGATATGGAATGACCCTTTTACAAGTTAGCACATTATTTAATTTAATAATACTAAAAGTAGTGTTCTTCCTTTTAAATTTAGTTTAGTGCACTACTTAGTTGACTTCTTCAATTAATTTATTATATTTCAACTCACGCCTCAATTGGAATTACATTGCGGGCCATATTTAATACAATTTTCCTCCCCCTCCTTTATAGAAGTTCAATAACAATCCGTCCAGCGTGAGTGGCTACTCTCAGCCGCAAAGCTCGTGTAACGGGGGCATGGCGCTAACCATGGGTCTGCCCATGGAAACTAAGCTCCTCCCAGGAACCACTCTTTTGTTAACAAGTAGCGACGTCGGTCACCACTCTACTACCAAACGGCTCAAGATCAGCTAACAACAACAGTATTAGCTCCACAATACGTGTATGATGCCAACAACGGCAGTCGCCACCAACCTCTAGTTATTTATCGGTTTGTTTCTTATCGTTAGAAAGGAATATAGAATACCTTATCAATTGTTAACATTTTTTATGTTATATTATTTATACACAACTTTAAATCAAATGTATACTAACATTTGTAGTTGTGAATTAAAATGGATGTGATAATATTTTATTTTAAATGATATGTATAAAAAATAGTTTATTTATTTAAACCATTGTACTATTTATTTGAGAAATTCTTGTTTTTCAAATGTGATAACCTATTTTGCTTTATTTTATTTATGAAAAAAGTGCCGAATTTAAATCATAGTTGTAGATTAGGGGAAGGTTGTGTAATATAACAAAATATTAAAATGGATTTTTGATCTATTTTGGTGAGAGGGAATTCGATAAACGTTTTATTAAATCTACTAATTTATTTGCAATATGTAATAAAAGTTATTTTTCTGACATTTTAAGTTAATTTAATGTTTGGATGAGAGAGTCTTTAAAAAAGTTTAGGTTTTCATGATACTTAAAGCATATTGATGAGACTTTGCTAAAAAAAAACATTTACTCAAAACAATTAATGTTTGGTTCTTTTTACATAAAAAGCAAGTTAAACTTTTTCCCCCATCCTTTCAACCCACTTCTTATATCATACTCATTCTATTGAAAATAAATCTGTACATCTTGTAAACACATGTTAGACCCAATATTTTTATTTCACTATTAGTCTTTTTTTTAATGTAAAATTTTTGTGAAATAGGTGTTAATACAATTTTTTTTTACTGTTTCAATAGTTAAGTTCTTTTTCTGATGTCTTCAAAGAATGTGATTGAAAAAATCAATATGTATGAGTAGCATATTTTTAAATTTTTGTAAGTGGCAAATTTCCATTTAAATACTGTATAGTTGAGTAATAAAAGTATTTTCAAAATTTAGTTGCATTCCAACATATTTTATTTCCTTAACTAAAGGAAAATAAAGTTACAGTGTTTTTATTTCTTAATTAGACTTAAAAATGTTTCCGAGGAGAAACTAGCCAAATCCTTTATCCAACACCAGAATTTGTTGAGTTTGTATTAGAATGAATATAAATAATTAAAACTACCATGCAAAGGTATGAGCTCCTATTGTATACTATTTGTTCTGCAAAAAGTGTTTTATTGATATCTGAAAATAAAAAATATTATTTCACTAAGGTAACACTTTATACAACTCCTTGCTTGGATAAAAGATAAATTAATATGACTTTCTAAACGCATGCAAGCTGAATTAAATTTAATCGACAAAAATAATTATGTGTAGTACACTGAATTTATTTTATAAGTGATAAGCCCAACAAAGAGTTTTAACAATTTAAATTCTGTGTTTATAATTTACATTCAAAAACACATACAATTTGAGAAAAATAGTACAAAACAACCTCCATCTTCTGATCTCAGATAATCTGTTTCTTCATATTATCAAGATATTTTTTTATCCAGTACGATGTTTTAAGGCAGGGGTCAGCAACCTTTAAGGGCCCCGATCGACTTATAAACTTATCAAAGGTCCATTTATCATCCTTTCCGCATTTTTTTCCTCTTAAAATTATAAATGGATTGAATCTTGAATCCGAACCTTAAATTTTCATTTGAATCCTTGAATCTTTTAAAATGTTTAAAATTGGATTAAAAAAAAAATGTTTAAGGCTTGGTGACACTGCGCGACAAATTGGATTTTGTTTGTCAAGTATGTTATGTCATAAACAACAAATAACCTATTTTATAAAATTAATATATATTTACTTTTCCAGCTTCACAAGTCTGTATAATTCCTTTCACTAATTGCTTAAAATTGTTATTTGAAGTCAAGGTCTTCAGAATTATTGTATTCTAAATACTTTTTGGAAATTTTTTTACGAAGCTCGTATAACTCATGATTCGAGTGTACAATCTCTTCTTAAAATAATGATTTCCTCAAATACTTACCCTTCTAGAAAAACATTTAAAATAAATAAAATGTAAATTTTAATATTAAACTATTTAAATTTTTTATAGCATTACTTATTATAACCGATCAAGGCTATTTTGTTCACAGTAAAATATTATTTGTAGGTAATTGAAATAAGTTCTAGAACCTTGTTCACAGTATTGACTGACCTACAAACCCAATAGGAATAGACTAATGAAAAGACCTAGACTCAGATGGTGAGATATCATTAGGATAGACATGAAAGATAGATTGTGTAATGAGGTTGACTGGATAGAAATTTCTCAAGATAGGGATAGGGGGCATACTTTTGTAAGTATCACGATGAACTTTCGAGCTCCTGATGCCACAGAGTAAGTAAGTAATTGAAATATTTGTGAGTTTAGATGATTCAAAGATCGACTTCTAATAATAATAATAATAATAATAATAATAATAATAATACTTAGCACCGCGTCTTACTACCCGTTCAGGTTATACGCTTAAGTACTAATTACGCTAATTGATTAGGAATGGGGAAGGTTGAATTTTGAGGAAGTGAACCTGCATTTGCGTGGAGCGAGAGTGGAAAACCATTTAGGAAAAACCACCCCCAGTTCACCTGACCGAGATTCGAACCTCGATCTCCTCGTCCTCGGCGGTCGAGCTCAACACGACTAGCGCGTTAGCCAACTACGCCACTGAGGCGGGTATCGACTTTTAATGACAATGTAGTTTTCTAAACACCTGAAAATAGCCGCTAGATTGACCGATCAATTGTAGTCGACTAGTTGCCAACCCCTGCCCTGGAGATATCAAACTGTGGTTCCTCGATAACCTGGATTATTACTCGTATCAAAATAATTGAGAATCGATCAAGGTATTTATCATGATTTTTGATATCTCGGTTAAGATTGAAAATGTAAAATATTAGAATAATTAGTAATAAAAGAAACAGGAATGTTGACATCTGCATTATTATTCTCATACTATAATGAGAAGGGCTAAAATATTTTTTAGAAAACTATTAAAACTGACAAGAAAAGGAAACTTACCAAGTTTTTATCATTAAAAATGGATAAAATGTTAATCTACATATTCATACATACCCTAATGTTTCGTTGCATTGTATGCATGTTAAATAAACTACTTGTATTTTAACGCCTTCCAATCTGGTTTTTTTTTTTTCTTTATATATATACATCATCCTAATTATATATGAATGGCCCTCAAGTATTACGGATACCATCATTTCATTGTTTTTACAGAAAATTTTATTTGTCGCAATATTGTAAACATTATGAAAGTAATAATTCATTCTTTTTTATGCTTTATACTGATTCCACCCCTTGAGCAAAAAATAAGACTATTTACTGTATCTAATTATGACTTTTGAGTATATATTGCTTCCAACAATGAAAAAGTATATATGAGGTTAAAATTGTATATTATTACGCTTTATTTAACAATTCAACTCATAAAATTTAGATTTCCTCACTAAACTGTTGTATTATTTCACAGCACAGTAAAAAGTACTTATGTTTAAATTTGCACCCTAAGGTTTTTAAAATAATTTACTTTCTAAAGCTAATCAAGAGCATTGAAACTCATGCACGTGTCAAAATATTAGAAAATATATGTTAACGTCTTTTTAAAACTAATAATTTGTCACATTTTGTAATTTTAGATTAGCAAATTTTAAGGAAACTGAAATAATATATTTGATAGATCTAGTGGAAAGTCTTNTTTTAATTTATGGATTTTAATCTACTTTGAGATTTTGCAGACTGACACCGAGGAGTTTTTTTTTATATTTATATATAATCCCTTTACTCTCTTTGCCCTAGAAATATGTTTGTACGAAAAAGAAAATTTGGACTTAAAAGATTAGTGTTTAACATAAGTATGTGAACTTAACAAAACGATTTAAAATTTAATTTAAAATGTTGAGTCACTTTCATTATTTGGCAACAAGTTATGGATTTTACATTAACACCAACTAAATGTTTTCTCTCTGAAAGTGACAAAATTAAAATATATTAAGGAATATCCTGATTGGTTTTGCTTGGCGTGAGTTTTAAGTGTATCTTTTGGCTTGCTACATTGTTCTAGTAAGTCCATGGACTTTGGCTTCTCATTTGTATTATACTTTATTTTTTATCGATTCCAACCATTAGGCACCTTTATTTCATTTTACTTTGTCCATGAATATCTAATGAAATACATATTTTTCTTAATCTCATTTTAAGACATTACGTTAATTATTTATAAAATAATAAAGAATTAACAGAAACTTTTTCTGCATTGAATTATATATAACAAAAATTATGTTCCTACCTAATAATCACTTAGAAGCATACCTTAACATTCAAATTCACTTTCCCACATATTAATGTATGTAAATTACTCCATACTAACTTTATAGATAAGCACTTCAACTTGCATTTACTTGATCTTAACTCTTTTCTTCAAGATTTTACATCAAACATGCGTGGAGACTAGTGAAATTGAATTGTCTCATTGAACAGTTTATTTTAATTCTTATACAGGTTTAATGGCTTATAGAGCAATTTAAAAAATCTTTAACACACACATTTCACTTATATAATATGTAATTTTCTTAAATTGCCCAAGCTAAATTATATATAATAATAATAATAATAATAATTTACAACTGTTGTTTTTACAGAATTAATCCCATATTAAATTCATAAAAACTTTGTTAGATTAAATTCAACACTTTGTTATTTTTTTAAAGATTAAGACAAGCCTAAGTATTGCTATGGCCTTGAGGTACACGAAAGGCTATATGTTAGCAACTTTAACTTCATTCTTTTGTTCAAAAGGTGTATTTTTTCCCCCCCATTGTGGTACATAAAATGCTAACTATATAAGTATGTAGTGTATCTGACACATTTTATTAATTGCTTTTCTGAAAATTCTATGGTTTAAAAGTGTCCAGCTATATAATGATAACAGAACTTTCCATGAAATAGTTGAATTTTACTATTATTGATAGAAGTGTTTCATTGCATGGTTTAATTTTGAATACCATTCCACTGTTGGCCACATTTTAAGCCTATTTAAACATTGATATTTTAATGTATACTTGATGTATACAATGTAATGTATACTTGATGTATACAATGTAATGTATACTTAATATATACTTTAAAAAATATAACAGCCTATTGGCTCAGAAATATATGAAAACTGTGGAGACATTTTACAATAGTCTAAAGTAAGTGAAAAGAAAGAAAACCAACTTGAAAATATTATCACATTCACAGTTATACATTATTTTAAATTTTTGAGAATATTCTTTCTTCATAAAAATCTTAAAAGCCACGAAAATAGACGGAGAAAAAATGTTTCTGCTACACATTTAAAATATGAGAAAATGAAAGTGTGAAAGGTTAGAGAAATAAAGAGAGAAGTTAATTTGTTTCTATCAAGACCTAACTTAACAATTTTTCAGGTTGACTTCTTTCACTATTACTTATATTCATTACAATATTGTACAGTATTTACAGTTTTCAAATAGCTCTAATAGATATTTTTTTTACAAAACCGTTTTTTATATCATGGTGTTTGGCACATTAGTATAAAATGGTTTAATTTTTTATCCTTAACATAATAAGAAAATATAATTGGATTAAAATCACTAAGTAAAACCTAAAGCAAAATACATTCAATTCCGTCTTTAAGTGGCATCATTATGAAAACTAGACAACAATAAATTACCTTATTTAGAAACACATCGGTTAAAATGTTAGCAATCGACCACCAACTCCTTTAGATAATAAAACAACATTGAAATCATGAGCTCTTTGATAAGTGCTTATCAAATAATTTTCAATCATAAATAAAGGGGGATAAAATACAAGTTTTTATTATATATATTAATAATTATTGCAAATGTTATTAGAACTATTTACTTATCTCTTATCTAGTGTTGTACCAAAAAAATCTGCCAATTACTTCTTATGGGCTAAGAGTTATAAAGAAAGATTTACTTATTTATTTATTTATGGAAAACATTAAAGAATCTTGATTTTTCTAAATACTGGTAAGTGGCTGGCTGTGTTATGTTACTACACATTTTCAGAGTACTTTACAGAGTTTAACTAAAACTCTTATAATTTTTTTAAAACTCACTTAGCATACTTTCAACATAAATTGGGTTAGTCTTTTAATACATTGTAATAAACATCCTAGTAATTTTTATAAATTATTTTAAAAAAACTAATTATTACTGTGTTCATATTGTGTGTGTGTTTGTTGTTTTTTTTATTCTCTTAGTTGGAAAAATAAATGAAATAATAATTAAAATAATGATCCTTTCTGTAAGCTCCTTACTAATAAAAGGTTGCTATTCTGGTGTATTATTGAAAGTACCAGTGAGTGTAATTAATATTAACATTGGAGCAACCTTATTTCAATTATTACTCTAACAAACTGCACAGAATTATATACAATAAAACTTCTCTGTCTTCATCTAGTTGTCTGTTTACAAAAAAAAAAAAAATTGACTAATAAAATGTTAATTACTTTCTTATACTGACTTTATTCCCTTTTGTAAATTAATTAGCACTACTTAACATTTTAACAGTATTTTATAAACAATTTATAGTCATTAATTTCTGCCTGCTCTCAAATTGTAATAAAAAGTCTATTGCAAACATTGTAATAATAATAATAATAATAATAATAATAATAATAATAAATATTCAAAATTACATTTAATGTAATATATTTTTGTTAATTGGTAATTTCACAATTCATTTATTGTTTTATTGGTAAAATTTACAAATTTAAAAAATATCAACACACATTATTACCGTTACATGGTCTGTTTTGAATGCAATTACTTAAAAGGTGTTTATTTTCAACATTCTTTCACTTCAAACAAACTTAGAAACATTCATAGTTTAATAAAAAAAAAATTGACGAGCTTATATTGAGTAATGATCTCTGTAACTGTTGAGTATTGCTAATGATAAAAGATATATCATTACAAAATGTTATCAACACAAAACATTTGCAGTTACACTGAAATGTAATTAATTCTTCCTGCTGCATTTTGCTCAAGAAACCATCCATCCATAAAATGAACTATTCTTTTAAATGTTAGTAATAAATGAAAAGTAAAAAAATATATATATTGGAGAAACTTTAACCATATAGGGGGTTATGTGTATTGCTAGAACAAATTAAAAGAGTGCATTTACTTTTTTGATCGGCTATAAACTCTATTAGTGTAAACAAAATGGATTAAAAGCTAAAACCAATTATATTGTTTTGGAGTGTGTATTTATGTTATTTTTGTGTGGTTGCCTTATTAATGACAGGCAAACAGGAAGTTTCAAGATTCAACTGAAAATACTGTGTTTGGTTTCAATTCTGTTATTTTTATATTTTTTTCTCATTTCAAAACGAGTCTCGTCAAAGGGCTGTAATTTTTCTCTTTCTATAAACTAGCATTCAGATACAAAATAAATGTATTGATAAAATGTGTTCCTATATTCCATTGTAGAATCTTCTGAATTAAATCCCTAATACATGTTTCATGTTGTGACTTAAAAAGAAAATATGTCTAAATACAAACAAATTTACTCAGCTATAAGAAGTATTAATGGACCACTTTTTGTAAATACACATGTATTAAACAATGTCCTTATGCTCGACAAACTTATAAGTGCATTAATATGGCCATGCTCAAAATCTTGAATTGAATTAAAAGTGCATGAAAAATAGAAATAGTTGTCACCTTGATAAATTGTTTCAGTGCCAACACTCCAATTTCAATATTCCTTAACTTTATTTTATTTATAAAATGAAAGCGGAAAATGGGTACGAAAAGTGTTTGAAATAGGAACCCATAAGAAAGATATTATAAAAAGCAAATAAAACCACTTATTTTAAAGAAAAAATCAAGAAATTTCTTTTATAATCAAATATTTTAACATCACTTGATAAACATATAAACATATAATGTATTTTCACTTTTTAAATTTTCATCTATAATCAAATTAATAGGAAAATGAAGCTTATTTGTTGATGCGTGCCTGAGTTTCCAATATTTTCTTTGGATAGTACTGCCACAATCATTAAAAACTATGTATTTTTAATTTTTCACTAAACTAAGTCACTCTTATAGTTGAGTAAATACTTCAACATTTTATTTTGTTACTGTAAACTAGATTCTTTTTTTCTGTAAATAAACCTCACTACCCACATCCTAAAGGATTTTTTTGTTTCCTTATTTTTTAAATTTGTAGCTTTATCTTCTTTAAAATAAAATATTTACAAAGATTAATAAAGGAATATGTTCAAATTAATCTTTGTATTTTTGCCACATGATGTTGATGGTAAATTTGGCCTGTGTCACAAAAAAATGTCTTAAATTGATATAAATTTTTGTGTTTACAAAGTTTTATCTTCAAATGGTAAATGTAAATTGAGCTGGACCTTTGTAAAAAATCAAAAAATGTCAGTGTTTTTATGTGCATTTGCTGGCGTGTAAATGTGTATAAAGCCGAGTTCCAACAAGAACTTAAATTATCATGTCGAATGATAGTGCTTGAAAGTGCACTTTTTAAATGTTTGGAAAAACACTATAAAAATATTGTCCTTTTGACGTATGCTTATATATTTGTACATCATAATGCTTAAAAAATAAAATGTATTATATAATGTATCTTGTAGTTATTTTGAAAACTGGTTGGTCTGATTGTGACTTAAATGTGCTGTATTTATATAGTCGACAACTGTAAACTTATCAGTGACTGTTCAATATTAAATTAGTGTAATTTGTGTACCTTAATATATTGCCTAGTGAAGCAAATTCAAGTGTTAACTAAAAAAAATATTCCTATATTTTGTGCTATTAAATGATTAATAGTTTTTATCATGGATTTGCTGTAACCGTGTTTGCACAGGTGTTTGAAATTTTACAACAAAAATGTTATATTTTGTGTCAGAAAATAGCTGTCTTATTGTTGTTTGAACATTTGTGTAATAACTGTCAGCTTTTTTTAAATTTTTTTTAGCAATATAATGGAAGAAGCAAAGAAACTTGTACTGATAAATTATTGCATGTTTTAAGTTGACCAATCTATATAATTAAGCAAAGAAACTTGTACTGATAAATTATTGCATGTTTTAAGTTGACCAATCTATATAATTAAACTGGAAACCAATTAAAATCTTTCTTGAGTGGTCAATATTCCCATTCTTTATAAATAGTCATTAAATTATTCAATCACAGAACAGCTGTTAATGTTTGCATCATCAATTGGTCAAAGCAGTAAATAAAAGAAATCATGCAACTGGTTATTTCCTAGATTTTTTTTTTATTATTATTATTATTATTATTATTATTATTATTATTATTATTATTATTATTATTATTATAAATATATATCCAAACTTATTCATTTCAAAGTGTAGGCACACAAGAAATAATTCAAATGGTTTAACAATCATCATAAGGCCTATTTTTTATTGCTGAACTGGTTACATTTTTTGATGAGTTGGAAACGGTTTTACACTTCACTCAGAGATATTAATAAATGTACTTTTTTTTAACTTATTTTACTTCAAAGAAATTATCTTTGCACTACGATATTAAAGAAGCCATCTCAAGTTTTACTCAATCTTTTACAGGAGCAGATCCAATAGTGTTTGAAACTTATTATTCCTATTATTTGGGTTTGCATTCCCCTGTAAATTCTTTTATTTTGAAGGTTACTATCTATCATTGTTCTTAGTATGAATGCTCTTTAAAATTGTTTGTTTTAAACTGTAACACTACATGCAATATTCATGATTTAAAACGGTTCTTACTGCCATTGATTGAAGAGTAAAAAGTTGCTAGTCATATAATATTTTTTTCATTCCAAGCTCTTCATTAATTATTAAGCTAGTATGTACATATATGTGAATATTAATTGTAATATATATTTATATATATTTTTGTTGTAAGTCAATATATTATGTGTCAAAATGGATTTGGCTGTATTTAGGTGGATATAATTATAATAACTGTAATGTCAATGCTGATGTTATTTGTAAAAATAATTTTGAGTTTATTAAATACAAATAAAATATCCCTGTACAAGTCATAAAAGAGTGAGAAAGGGCTTTGCTTCTTCCAAACATATTGTGCATAAGTAAACTTGTCCACACCTTGTCAACTGATCTAAAAAAGGAGCATTTTTTACTATTGATGAGCTGCTTGTGTCTCATGTCGAGTACGATTTTGAGTTGTAGCTATTTACTCAATCACTAGATTCAGAACAATTTACATAAAACTATGACTGGAAGGGGGGGAGTAACCTTAAAAAAATTATTTGCTTGCAGTAAAAGGTCTTTGATTTTTAGTCAGTTTAAATCC
This sequence comes from Timema bartmani, assembly GCA_902151455.1. Lineage (NCBI taxonomy): Eukaryota > Metazoa > Arthropoda > Insecta > Phasmatodea > Timematidae > Timema > Timema bartmani. Next base: position 90,823 of record CABFWB010000620.1, on the reverse strand, counting down.
TAAGCTACTGATGGATTTAATTACAACATTATCGATCCATGTTAAACTATACATAAAATCTATTAATAAAATAAATTGTTTGGGTATCAAGAGATAGTTGACATAGTACAGTGATGCAAACCTTATGTCACAAATATAATTTTATCAAGTTTAGTTAAGGGTTTTAAAGTAACACATGCGTGACAGTTTGAACAAGTGTGCCTGCATGTGTGTGTGTGTGTGTGTGTGCGCACGTCTCACCAACTGACATATCAACAAAATGGCAGAAATACATTTATACATTGTGTCAACACTACCATACAAGCTTGTCTTAAGACCTTTCCAATTACCTATTTTTTCCACCTTGTAAATATACTCTGGATTTAACAAGTGACATAAATTCACATCACCCATCATACCTATAACATGTTTAATATTGAGAAGATCCATTGGCTAAATGATTTTTTTAAACATGTAGGTTTTTCAAAAACATAAGGAAAGATAAACCAATGATTGAAATTAAGTGAAGAAAAATGGGGGTAGAAATGAATGCACACTGGTGACATAGTTTTCCTTTCTTCTTACATTTCAGCCTTATGGTTATTAACAAACACAAAGAGGGACACAGATAATAAAAACCCTTAATACAGACACTAACCTACTCCAAATGGAGTTAAAAAAAAGTTTATTTCAAGACCTTTTATACTATAAAATATTCCATTCTTATAATATAAGATAATATTATAACAGATATCTCACCATTATGTATTGGCTTCTACCTACAGTTTTTCTTAAACCGTATCATTTTATTCACATACCACCCATTAGTTTATCTTTCTTATTTTTATCAATTTCCATATTTTATAATATGTATGAAATAAAGTGCATTGAGCAAATACATTTTGTAATAAATAAAATGATAGAATATTAGGAAAATGGTGACACACACTTCTATACCTATGTAATACTAGGTCCTTTTGACTGTGTTCACTCGTCTAGTAGTAGTTAAACTAAACAGGATGTTGTTTAGTCTAACTACTACCATTTCCTGAGGAAGATGCTATAATAGCATCGAAATATTGAAGTAAACGAGTGAACACAGTCAAAAGGACCTATCATTGCATAGGTATAGACGTGTGAGTAAATATTATTAGTGTTTTTACTTTTATTTATGCTCTACCATTTTCCTAATATTCTATCATTTTTTTTATTACAAATCGTATTTTATAATAATAATAATTATTATATTAAAGTGTTAATGTCACACATGCTATGATTAATGAGTGAATAACATGTTTAGTAACTTTCAAACTACTAGTACAGGCTGAAATTAAAATGAACACACTATAACTAAACTATCTTTCATTACATCTTCAAATTCTAGAATATCAAAGTATGGTGTGTTGTACACATTTATACTTGGCTTTTTGAAAAATTGAAAGTTTTTTTTTTAAAAGAACTGCCTTTATTATAAAAGAAAACTAGACGAAAACTCAGAACAGAAGAAGACGATGTAATTTTTCTCCTGTGAAATGTGTTTCTGACGATTGGTAGATTTGTTTTGTACACTTGTTTGGTACTTGAGGAATTGTAAACAAAAAATAAGTCCACAATTGAAAAAAAAAATATTCCAAACCAATTTTCTTGTTTCATTTATCAATTTCCCTAATTCTTCATTTAGGACATAATGAGTGAGCAAACCGAATTAGGTTTCCTTTATGTTTGATATCTATTATTTTATTTTAATCCCCCATTCTAAAAGCTACTAAGCGCATTCAACTTCAAACCGATTTTATGCTGCCTGACCCCCAACATGTAATCCCCAAAGTGTACTTAAATCAGAGAACTTTAATACATGTTGGATATCTATCTCTATACCCAAGTAACCAGAAAATTAGCCGCGCTTTTTTTCCCTCCATCCAGACTTTAGAAAACCAAAGTGTGAGCTTCTAAAATCATACACTAGTGAAAATGGCCATCACATTGAATTGCCATACTTTTATGTAGGGCATTTTAGTTTTTAAAATTTATCTAGCTCATATTTACACTATTTTAGTAGGGATGGTCTGAATTCTTTAGATCTTGAATCTTTAAAAATGTTCAATTTTAGTTAGGTGAAAATATTTCAAATGTAATTAGAAAAAGGTTGTTTTAAAGTTTGGTGCCACTGATAAATGCTATCTTGTTTGTCATGTCTATTAGTTACTATTTGAAACTCCGGGGCCCGGGATGTTTTGAATTTGCCACAGTTAGTTTGAAAGTTGGCCACTAGGAAGGTGTTATTAATAGCTCAAAAGGCACCAAAGTTAACATCTACAACTGAGTGTTTTGGCTTTCCTCATGGCAGACTTCTGTGACGAGGATCTACAAAAACTTATCTCATGATATGAAATTTGTTTGAATAACAATGGAAACTATGTTGGAAAAGTAGCTGAAGGTATGTAGAATCTGATAAAAAAAAATTACTCAAAAATATTTATTAATTCCTATATTATTGTAAAACTGTTCTTAAAAAACACCCCTCATACTATGTGGTAATGTGAATAACTAGTTGTTCTTTAATTGATAGAGCATTTAAAGGCTGGTTAGTTATGCTGTCTACACTGGCTACTCACTTGGGATACTAACAATTTGTGGATGATTGTCTTAATTTCAGCCTATTCTTAAGGCTTACAACCGGTGGTAACATTTTAACCTTTTTTATTTAAGTTTACTTCCCACAACTTTTTTTTGTTAATTGCTAACTTAAAAAGTTGTACAATTCATCACGCATATGTTTTTTTTAATTGCATCTATTCTAGATATCTTTGAAACACAATTTTTCTTTAAATAGGAGTCAAATTTATTTATTTTATTCATCATTAGACAGACATTAATTGATATGACTGAAATATTTTTCATTTTTAAACCTAAGATTTTGACGTCTTAAACTGGATCAAAAGACACTTTGGCTAAGCTATCATAAATAAGTGACCATAACTAATGCTTTATTTTTTGTAACATTCGTGAAAATGAATTAATTGACAACCGGTAAGAAAAACTACAACCGAGCTCTTCAAAAAAAGTGCATCAAAGCAAATTTTTCTCTAAAACAAACAGCTTTTCTAGCATGAAAGCTAAAAAGATTAGAGCGACACTTAATGTGTTGTTGAATGCAAGAAAAGACAATATGCAGATGATTTAATCCAAAGATAACTAGAGAAGATTGAATCGCCCCCCACCCCCCAAGTTTCTAATTTTGCAGGGATCTCCCTCGATAAGGAAATCCTCTTTTAACTATGGGGTATTATTATACTATATTTGGAAGAAAGTACAGGAAAGGTGGATCCAAATATAATGCAATTTGTTCAGAGTAAGAAAAAAATAATTGTCAGATTAAAATCAAGTCTTAAAAACTTTTTTTGCTACCCCAATCGATTGTCTAAAGTGTTCAGTGACTGAGGCTCAGATTATGTGTATCACCGCTTCTCCCATCATAGAGAAGAAGTGACGAACACAGTAACAAAGCTATACAGAGAAGGGCGAGTTGCATGAAACATAAGATATATATACAAGTTTAACAAATCAGTATATTTTAATTTAAAAAAAAGACAAAAGTATTACAATTGGTTTGATGTGATCATATACAAAATATTCCATTGTTTATTGATGGGAATCATATAATTTACTTTAGACATTGTTGTCCCTATCGGGAGCGTTGGTTGGGAAGCACCTCAATTTGACTCGCAACCAAGAGAAGTATGGGTGTATCTCGTTAAAGTAGAACAACCGTACATTCTAAACGAAGGTGCGTCTACCTGAAAATAACGGTTATTTAAATTGGAAGGAATCGTGCAACCATACATAACACCACTCCAGCCATATGGCTCCTAGAATTTAACCTAATAAGCATATAAAAGAACAATATTTGAATGATACCTAATTCTAGAAAGTTCTAGTTTAAAGAGTGAAAACGTTGGTATTCAAACGGGCTAGCTAGCATGAGTTAACTCATTGAGTTAAGAGATACCAAGGTTAAGTTCCTAGAACAGGAACAATAATTTTACAAATAGTTAATGGCGAGCTACCAGGTATCTAGGCTGTAAAGATACTATGGCCGGTCTATTCCCCATTAGTACTGCCAGATCATTCAATAGTAGATTTAAATTTCAACATAAGTCTGGAGTCAGACTGTAACAATTGCAAACAGTTAAACATTCAAACGGCGCCTAAAGGGGGCCGGACAAAATAAATGTGGGCCACTACTCTGAACCAATGAACGTAGAAAAACAGGTCAGAAACTCTGACATTCAAAACTGTGTCACATGGACTCAGAAAAACTGACATTCAAAATTATGTCTTATTGACATAGAAAAACAGGTCAGAAACCCTAATATTAAAGGCTATGTCATAAGGACATAGTGAAACACAACGAAGACCCTATCAAAAATACTAGATCTAAAATCACAGAGTATCTCATATTGCATCATCTGCTGTGAGGAGGTGAGACCGATGCGTCAAACCTCATGACCACCACTTGTACGTCTACAAGACCTTGATGACTTCTAGGATGCTCCTACGACGAGTCGTTAGAATAGAATACAAAATATTAAGCGAGGGGTGGTGGTTTTATACAAGATGCACTGACATGTTTGTAAAGAGAAACAAACAGGAGGGGGGGATCTTCCAGAACAAACTAGAACGGAGACGGCTGCTGATGACAACATTGGAGAGCTGACAGTCATAACAGTTGAGTCTCGCAAGCCAGCAAGGTGCCTGGTGCCTGTGTGTAGAGAATTTCCTCCAGAACGTAGCCGTCCACTAGGGCAGGTTTCCTTGAGCTTGGCTGTTTCCAGCAACACGTTTCACTGTGAGTTTATATCTGCCACATATTATTTGAATTTATTAGTTCTTGGATTTATAATGATAATCATAAGTAAGGTATTTTTTTAGTGTATTTACTAATGGGTAATTGGCATGTTACATATGTTTAGGCCCATTTCCCCCTCCCCCTTTTTTAGAACACATTTTTCCAAAGAATGTAAAAAAAAATTAATTAAAATGGCCAAGTAGTTATATATGGACACTGAATGTCAGAACCAAGTTTTCTTTGGAACATAACACTACCCAAATGCACAATTTTTCACAATCGACGCACAAGACTTGAGACATACCAATATTAAGATTTAACTATGTATGGGACTTTGGTACCTTACCTATTTGCTGGTTGCACTAGCGGTGGGAAAAAAGTTCAACTTCCATTTTCTGGCCCCTGACGCTACTTCCATCTGTAGGGACTTCATGCAAAGCTAGGTCAGGGCTAGGAAAGTTCATCAACCTATTGCTAAATCCCAACCCCTTTATCCGCAAGTTTGGCGGTAAGCTGGCTGCAAGTGTCGGTGTGGTTATATGTTTCGAAGATGCTTACATAGATGTAGTGTTATCTGATGGTGGCACTTGTTCAATTGTGTGTGAGATGGTGTTACCACATTTAACCAACATGTATGCCAGTACTCTAACAAATTGTTTAAGTAATTAATGCTGAGCAACACTTAAAAGAGGAACGTGTAACCGCCAAAAGTCCAGGATCACTCAAGAGAAGATTAAGCAGGACCTCGCTCTATTACCAATATGGATTCCAGGTATGCTGAGATGGAACACCACTTTCAATTTTTACCCGCAATCGAGTTTGCGGTGAATTGGAAGTATTTTGATTAAGAGGAAAATTGATTTAACTGTACCACCATTGTCTCCAATATACACAAGGAAAGATAGTTTGACTATGTTAATAATCTGTCATGTCCTAATGTTCTCCATCCACTCAAAGTAGCATAATACATAAAACTTGTGTTTCATAATGATAGAGTAGACCATGGTTTGGATTGATACTGCAATTTACCTACGTAATTGATGTGACAATGACACTTTAATTTTATTATCTTTGTTGCTAAGACTTAGACTAGTGGAACATTTTATTAGACAGAAGCTCTAGTCCTTTGGGCTGATATAGAGTGAGGTGTACCCCAAGTGTCCAGTCATCACATTTTTGCTGGAATAGGATGCCTCCTCTAA
>CABFWB010000620.1:68491-82440 GCA_902151455.1 Timema bartmani | reverse complement strand
TTAGTCTTTTGTAATAAATGAACTTGTTGTTCAACTCTGGGGCCTTGAGCCCGCGCACTTAGCGCTTCGGCCAAGTTAATAGTTAGATTGATCTAATTTAAATGGTGTCTGTTAAAACTGATTAGGTTGATTTAAGTCATTGATTGTTTGTTAAATTTCCTCTTTTGCGCCTTGAAATGGCAGTTAGTAATTATTTAGCATACTCATGTCGAATTTGTATCGGCATCGATGAGTTGTGTATACCAATACCTTTTGTCTTTATTTAACCTTTTCTAGTTAGGTTAGTCGCCTTCTGCGCTGGGTCAATTTTATATGTATTCTTTTATTATTGTCTTACTGTTTTCTCTCAAAGACTTGGGGCCTTGCCCCATTATTTATTATTTCAATCAGTCCTTGTTGACTTTTTCACTCGACTACTCTTTGTATGTCTCGCTCTCGTTTTTCTACGAATTGTATGTTATGAATAAAAAAATAAATAAACTCTCTTGTAATCAACCTACCTTTTATTTATAGTGTTATGAACCTATCAAATCAAAGGGGGGGTTACACAGTCATGGTCATATATAGAATTTATTAGATATTAGATAAAGTTACAAAATTGCACCAGGACATAAAATTTGAACCCACTAAACTCACAGGATTTATAGTTTTAAATTAAAGTATATGTATCATACACTAACTATAAAATTAACAAATTTTAGTTGGTTTAAAAAAGCATAACACAAAATAAAAAAATTCCTTTTTGTAAAATGGTTAGTTTTGATGAGTTTTGCATTTTTTCTGATCAATAGTTATTTCTTAGAGCAGCGGTTCCCAACCTATTTTCACTTTCATACTTCTTGGAAGCCCATTTCTATAAATTTTACCAAAATGTTTCATTACTACATTAGTAGTTATTTCTAATTTATTTGTTGCAGCTGAAAATAAATGGTTTCATATTGGGATTAAAAAACAATGTTATAATAAAGAGAAATTTATTTTTACATTCAAAAAGAAAAGTTACAATAAAAACTAACACATTTAATTTATTGATAACTATAAAACTATTTTATGTTTGAAATTAAAATTATTTTCTCAAGGTCAAATATAGAATAAATCTTGAACTGTCCGTTGTCATATCGTTGAGTTAATATAATAACTTTTGACTGATCTTTTGTCTTAGACTTATGACAAATCTTTCCATCATTATTCGAATAATTTCGGGTACCCCCCAAAATGCCTGGCACGTACCCTTGGGGATATATATACCCCAGGTTGGGAACCACAGTCTTAAAGTAGTATTATTGTGTTTAAACTTATCATTGACCATTGAACATATGTTGAGTCAGTTCCAGTAAGCTTGTGTTATCTATAGGAGTACAGTATTTATTGTCCCTCATTATCAGCTTATTTGTGAGATAACATAAATCAAAGTCATGGAAAAACACAGTATGGTTTGTAACACAGGATATCCGTGAAGGTGAATGTCTGGCAAACTTGCCACAGTTAATAGAAAACATTCATTTAGTGATTTAATTAGTATGTGACATACATATTCTAAATTAGCAATCGTACAATAACTTTTTTTGTAATGTTTTGAAGAGATACTTTAAATGTATACTTATTTTCTCTTAAACCAATAAGCCGTGTACTTTTGCCTTGAGGGCTTACATGTACAGGTTTTCAAAATATTAATTTTTTTTAATGTAAATAATTGAAAATGGTACATTTAGCATTCAAATATGTTTAAAAAAATTAGCTTCACTATTAGCCTTAGCTTAGTCATTGCATTGTGTTATATTCTATTACATTAAACTTATATTGATATGATTCGATGGCAATAGACACTTATATTTTTTGTTTTTTTAGTTTGTAAAAACTCAATTTTTTACCAAATATTTATTTATTGGGTGATTTTTTTTAACTAATGTTATGTTTAAATTTATAGAGGTGTTTGCAAGTATCTTACAACAAACCGAACATTTTCAATTTAAGGGCATTAGTTAATACTAAAGCTATAATTTTTGTTTTATTTTCATGCATTCAATTTAAATTTTTCTAAATTTGCTAATTTTTTCCAAACATTATTTTTGTCATTATAATGTGTTATTAATAATGCTAGATATATCCCAATAGTACATGAGCCAGAATCAATATTAATAGCCATGTCACATACTTGTGATGGTAGCTTATACAATGTTTCTTTGCATTACTTTACCTAGCAGGAATGTTAATACCTTTGGGATGATTCGTAGAGTTAGATTAACAATTAATGTTTGATAATAGCGGCTATGAGATAACAAATGAGTAAACAGTTTATATCTTTTTACTTTGGTTTAAGATAAAATCATCTAATGTTTTTGCATATCTATGTCTGTATCTCCATAAACTAATGTTTGTGTTTAGTTGTATACACTGTTCTGTTTTTGTTTGTTTTTAAGTTTAAACTTTAGGGAGAATGTGTCTGTTTAAGAGACTATTTATTTATTCATGATGATGGAAGAAACCGCACACACACAGTCTACTGAACAGAAACAGGTGAGTTTGTATATCTTGTCATGTAGAACAATTTCTTGCAGTAATTTTCTAAGAGTTGATTTGATAACTATTGCACTGGATCTGAGTGTTATAAAATTATTAACTTTACTCACATCCATTCATATTTCTAGTAACTGTAACTAAATTTGGCTCGAATCCACTATTTTACCAATCCGAATCTCCAATTTACCTTTGAATCCCAAATCCGAATTTGAATCTTGGAAAAAACTATGAACATAAGTAAAAATATAAATATAATAGAATAATAGAAAATAAAAAAATCTTAACTAAATGTTAACATTCTTTCTTATAATCCATTCACTATAACATTCATAAATTCAGTTGTGTTAAATTAATAGTCTAGGGCCTGGTTGTTGTGTTCATCCTATAATTATAATTGGTTCTAAACCACCAATAAACAATAGAGCTCAAAAACAAATTTTATTTGACATATTGAAGAAAAAATTAAGAAATCTTGAAGAATTTAAGAGTGTTGAATCCAAAATTTTCTGAATTCATCGAATCTCTAATATTCTTAAGGAATTGAGTGATTCGAGGATTCGAGAACCCATCCCTAACTGTAACTTTTGGGGTTGCATTAGTGTAACGGGTGTTTCTATGTCTTTAAAATCATGAGTGCTCTTTTCAGTATCGGTATCAGTAACTGCTCACAAGTGCACAATATGAAGAGAAAAAAAACACATATTTACACACTTTTCCAAAAAATGTCTTTAATAATAAATAAAGTGGGTGGTGTCAACCTCGCTGGTCTTGGTGCTCACCTCAAGACCCGATGCCCATGGGTTCAAACCCAGCCAAGGTCGACAGATTTGTTCCTTGAACGATAAAAATCTGTATCACAACTTCCTTTGGAGGGGAAGTAAAGCTGTCAGTACCATGTCGATTGTGGAATGTAAAAAAAACCCGAAAGGTATGTGAAAATACCTTTCCCGTCAATATTTGCAGGCCCTTTTGCGCTCGCTCTAAGAAATTCTCATGTGGTGATATAATCAGTTGATTCAGAAAGTGCACATTAAATACCTCATAACAACAACAATAATAATAATAATAATAATAATAATAATAATCAATAAAGTTGGTGGTACAACAATAATATATATTAAAAAGATCACTTTATTAATGTGACACTAAAATAAATACACAATATACGTTTTAGTATAAATTACTATAAATTAATATTTAGCTCAATATTCTTTATTTGGTGTTTTTTGGTTAGAGTCCAAACAGGTATTATTCCTTTTAAAAAAAAGTTCTTGAACCTTTTTCCTCAGACTAACTTAGGTGAAGCTACAGACGATGAAGTGACACTCTTCATTCAGCAGCCATTGTCCGAACATGTGAATCAACAGCAACTAGAAGAAGAGTTCATTCAAGAGTTGCAGCGAGATCGAAATGGATATGTTGTAGAGCCAGGTACAGTCTAGTAATGTATCAACAATATCATCATGTTAACATGATATTCAAATAATGTTATACACTATTATAATTAATTATACACCCCTTGAAGACATTAGGAGGAAAAATGTTGGGGAAAAAAATTAATCAAAGTCCTTGTCTTATCATTGATAAATGCACAGGTAAGCTATACAGTTCCGCAGACCATTCATTTTTCTCTAAAATGATTTAAAAGCAAGCCTTGCAATCAGTACACAATTTGTTGCTTTAAGTTCTTGCTTTATCCACATGGGGAGTAAAAATGCTCAATATTGTACTGTCCTCAGAATTTTTGAGCCACAACTCGTTAAATTGTAAGTGTTAAATTTAAAGACTTTTTGCGCTGTATGCAAGAACATCACTAAGTAGATGCTAAGTGGACACTAGCGTGGGTTTTCTTGCATCATCATCATCATCATAGGTTAAAAGATGGAGCGATAGTGTGCTCAGAATCACACTATCAATCCACTAAGCATTCACTAAAGTTCTTGCATACCTCCCTTATTGTTCTTTGTTGAGGCAATGAAAATAATTGGCAGATATTGATAAACCACCTCGGCAATTCATTATTGTTTCAGTTTAGAAAGTTATAATCTGTATATGTCCGGACAATAACTTTTGAGGGCAATCATATTTCTTAGTTTGTATTAATGTCTTGAAGTAAAATAAGGATTGAGCTCAAATTTATAACTGTTGGCTATAATTTTCAATCATAGGATAATGAAACCAACATATAGATGTGCAGGATTGTGCTTGATTGGGATTCAGAAGCCTAGGCTTCTATCCCTTGCTGATATGGTATGTATATTGCTTTGTAGCTTGCGTAGCAGTTTTAAAATGTTCTAATAAAAAGGTTCTTCTTTACCACACGAAGTATGTATAAGAATGGGAAGTTGGTACAAGTCAAAATCACAATATATTATTTAGATTCAATATGTTCTTTAATTGCTTGTGTTTTGTTACAAATAATAATTTTTGTTAAATACATATCTTATGCTAAATAATTAAGGGGGGTGGAGGTAATCCACTGCTTGTACAGTTAATTTTACATCACTAGCGAAGCTTAGAAGATGAAAATGATCTTTAGTTACTGATATAGCCGGAGCAAACACAAAATTCATTAATTTGAAAAAATGACACCTGGACACAGGAATTGAACCTATGACCCTTGGCTTAATGTGTCATTTCTCATACATAATAAACTGTTAGTATTAAGAGTGTTAAAATACTTTTTTCTTTTAATTAAAATACCACAGAATGACTAACACAGTTTTTTTTATGGATTTTTACAGCAGCTGGGTATATCAAGTTATTTTTGGACTTATTGTAATATATTTATGTTGACATGCCTCTAAATAATTGTTTCTCAAGGAAGACATTTGGTCCAAAAAGGGATTAAGATACTGGGGAGGTGAGGAGGTTATATAATGATGTGTTAAATTCCCCGTAGTTAATGATTCTTGTCATTCATTCTAAAATGATTGTTGTTAGGTTGGAGATGCTGGCTTGAGTGTTGCTGCATGCGAGGTTGGGGGAGAGAGGATACACATCCACTACTAGACTCCAGTGATGAAGAAATTCTCGAACTAGATGTACGCTATGTCGACAAACTCCCGACTGCAAAGAGCCTTCAGAAACAGGAGGTCAGTGAGGTTCTATAGGAATTAGACATCTTTATAAAACATTAATCCGTGTGTTCATTGATGCAGAATATAATCACATTAAACGCCATAATTAACTGCAATACTTTGATTCAACCATTTAAAGTGTCTACTATGTTCAAAATATAGAGATGACAAAGACCGCCGATGACAGGGAGATCGAGGTTCAAATCTTGGGCGGGTGTATTGAGAATGTTTTTTCCTGAATGGTTTTCCACTCTCCCTCCGCACATATACTTCCCTCTAAATTCAACCTTTCTCATCCCCAACACATTGGTGTAATGAATACATATGCATGTATGTAACCTGAACAGGTAGCAAGACGTTACGCTAAAAAAGAAAATCTGGCCTTCACCATTAAGACAAGGGAAACAACATCCAAGCTTTCTTTATCTAGACAAAAGACTATTGTATTTAACCACCAGAAGCAGGTCAGGTCTGCTACCCCTTAATAGTCTGGACCAATCAACAGCATTTAGGTCCTTTTGGCTCACAATAATTATTGTTTTAACACATGTGAAACAAGCTTACTTGGCACTGAACAATTTAAACATATGGGGTATTTTGTTTAGAATTTGATGTTGTTTGGAACTAAATGTTGTCGTTGCTGACAATTGATAGTCTACTTCTGTAATATTTACATTACTAGATTAGCAAGATAAACATACCATCAGCAAATACCTCTAAGGTTGGTTGGGACAGTATTTTTATTTACTTTTAATGATGGTAATAAAGTCTTATTTTAAAAACTTTGCCTTCCAAAATTTTTGTTTTCGCTTAAATTTGTCAAACAACAATCATGTTAAATATGTTAATTACTTCAAATTTAATTACTTTGTTACCATTTTTTTAGTGCTGCTTATTTGGACTATTCACAGATCAGATCAGTTTGAAAGATGTGCACCAGCACTTGTTTGGTCGGAGAGGGGATAAAAAGACCTAGAGGTATAAACATTTAGAGTTCCTATTCAGTGTTTTGGTCAGAATACAAGATTTGAAATAGAACTCATATGTTCTGAATCGACACACTTTATTGTTTATTTCATTACATGTTACTTCCAACAAGTCTGAACACTGAAGGTCACACCCAACATTCAGATTAACCAAACTGCCACTATGTGTTTTACAGTGTTACCAACATATCAGCTGGTATCTAAACCTCAACCTCCAGACTTGTTGAACATAAAACATTTAGTTAAATCTGCCAGTTGGTTATTGCTGATTTTCTAATTTTCATAAATCGGTCATTGCATAAGATGTAATTTGTTTTGTTGTTTATTGTTTACCATCTTTGTTTCACAGTTGGGCGAACAGAAGAAGTCTGATGCTATTGTGGCTGTGGATTCTAAACTTAATGACGGAACCAATCTGCAACATGATGACGAACTCAAAACTGATTCAATCAGATTGAATACTGATAAAAAAGAGATCAACCAACAAGAAATTCAACATGTATCATCATTTCAACAGCATCCTGTGATGGTAACTTGAGATTTTTCACATATAGATCTCAAAACACTTTGTTCACCAACAAGATTTGCCGCATTGGTTTGAGATAGACGCATGTAACACTGAATAGCACACCTTATGAATTACGGTAACTTTCCCACTCTTGAAATTCCACCCAATGCTACCAACTGCTACAAAAAGACACTGCACCCTTAGTACTCAGACACAATTTTATGCTCACTACCTTAATAAATAAACAGAATTTTTAGCATTTTAAATTTTTGAGCATAGCTTGTTTATATAGATCTAAACAATTAGAACTAATTATGTATTTTATTGGCTATGGTGTGTTTTATATAGGACAAACCTAGCTGACCACTGCCATAGAATTTAAAAACACAAAAATGATGGTATTTTTATCTGTTCAAAAAGCTTAAGAATATTTTATAAATATTAATATATTAATAAAATATTGTTTCTTTGATATATTCGTTCTTTAATCACACAATTTAAATGGTTATCTAGAACTAAAGTGAATCTTAAAATCTCTTCCATATATTTATTTATTAGTATTATTTAACAAATATTCTAAATGTTGCAGGATGTAGCGTTTCAAAATGTAATCATATAAATCGCTCATGCAATGAAAAGTGCACCAAAGAATTTTTTCATAACCTAAGTTATATACATATTTATATTTTTTATGCTTAGAATAATAATTATTACATTTTACAGAAGTAAAAAGTATGGTTGTTTTATTTTTTATATTTCTTCATATTTATATAGCATTATATTTGTGCATAATATGTAAAACAAAACTTTCTTGCATTATTTATTTATGTTTCACCAATTATTGTTTAGATTGCTTGGTATGTATGTGATTTAAAATCCTTGACTAATATATTGGAAAAATATTAGAAAACTAGTTTTTTTTAACAACAGCTCTAGTGAAAAAATGGATACTAAAGTAATGCAAACAAACTTTTACAAAAAAAAAAGTGTATTTGAATAGATTGAAGAAGTTACAGTAAATAAAAATAAATTCAAAACAATTTGGTATGTTCTTTTATTTGTTCAAACACATTTTTGGTAACTTCTTTAATGTATTTATTTATGTCTCAAAAGTCAAAAGAAATTTTAATTTTTATCTGTTGTATTTCCACAACATTGTTACATTTTAATCTTGACAAACCAAATAAATGGTATGGTGTACCGCAAAGACTTTATCGCTCCTTTACCTAAAAATGGAGACTTTACTTATAGCTTGTAAGTTATGTGAAATGAAATGATATTCATTGTTACAGTTTCCCAAAAAAGCATAAATTAAATAATAGTCCTTGTTACAGAAACACATTATGAAAGTAACCTTTTTAGTTCACCAAAAGACCCACAAGAGTTCATCACTCTGTCAGCAGATGACTTTTATTTTAATTGCTCTGTCGCCACTAGTTAGGCCCTAGTTTTTCTCACACTTCATAATAATTATGTACTCGCAACACTAATTTACATCCTTTTTGTAAAATTTAGTTTTGCTATTTGTTCATCTTTAAGTTTTCTAATAACCTAAAAAAACTGCCAATTACTATCTCCCTTAGAAGTATGTTATTATTTCTAGTAGTTCCAAGGTCTTCCCTCATTTCCTAGCCCCCCATCAAAGAGTTTCTAATTTAAAGACTTTTCTAATTAACTAGTGTGTATACTTTTCTGTAAATTTCCAAATCCCCATTTCCAGACCTTCATTTATAAAATATATTTACTAATAGCTCTAAATGTGTTGGTCTCATAAAATTTTATCTTAATATATATAATTCTTCTGTATGTGTGTATGTCACTGAACTCCTCCTAAACGGCTGGACCGATTTTGATGAAATTTTTTGTGTGTGTTTGAGTGGGTCCGTGGATGGTTTAGATTCACAATTGGACCCGGTAGGTGGCGCTGCAATCGGGTTCTAGGCTTTTTGTTAGTTTTTAGGGAATTTTTTTGGGGGATTTTATTATTTTTATTTTTTGCATATCACAACATGTAACCTCAAGATTTCACCCCCCCACCACCACCACCCCCCAATATTTATAATAATGAATATAATATTAATAATTGACCGTTAAAAAAATCATAAGTTCATCAATAATTGACCGTTAAAACCTTCTGAAAAGTTCATGATTAATTGAACTTCTGAGAATAATTCATAGTTATGTTTGTTTTTCGATACAGCTGATATTTGTGGAGTTGTGGGCGAAATGCCAAAAATGAAAAGATGTTTTATTTTGTATGTTGTCTTGACAAACACTGAATTTGTAATATTTGTGTTACTCACTAATTGGAGTTCATTGTGAATTTGTAATTGTGATGATCACATAGTATTTGTTTTACTATCGAAATCAATTATGCCACCCAAACGAAAATCCAACGTTCGGGCAGGACAACGTCTGTCGGATCCGCTAGTTTCAAATAAAAGATTTTGATTTTTAATCGTCACACAACTTTGCAATGATGTCACTTTGTATCTCCCAAGAGTTGCGGAGGTGTGATCAACATTGGAGATATCTGCTCAAATAAAGTAGCCCGTAAGTTGTTGTACCATAAAAATGAGCTATGCCCTTTTGTTTGTAAAATTAAACTGTGCCTAGGTATGAATTTTAATCAAAATTATATGAGCCGATTTCGAGGAAATTGCTTTTCCTCTTTTTTCCCTTAAGTTAATTCCACTAAACACTCCTATGGATACCTTATGAAACATCTAAATATCAAATCTTAGCCCTATCGGTAAAATGGTTTTGACTCAAGGCCAAGATACAAACAGCATTGCAAAAATCACTTTTTCGGGTTCAAGGGATCATGAAATGTTGATATCAATCTAAATCTTAAATTTAATATTGTGTCGCCACTTGTCATGATTGGTGAGAGGGTTGTCCACCCCTACCTTCCAATTATTGAACATATCACCCACTTTAATGTCACAACATTATATCATAATTATTGTTTTCAATGCAATTTTTACTAAATCGAGACTACATTTTTTCTCACTTTCAAAACAATTAATGATTATTGTAAGGGTGTGGAGAGTTGGAACATCGTGAAGGTGGGAATGATTATAGGGCCATCAGCTATCTCATTCTCCTGAGAATCCCAAGGGGGAGGGGTGGGGTAGGAAGAGCCAAGTTAAATGGGCTTTGTCAAAGAGTTAGAAAAGGAAAATATCCTCATTGTTCCATCTTGAAAAAATATATGCTACAATCTGTAAGATATTCATAAAATGACTACACTGGTTGAAAGCAAAGGGGAGGGGGGGGGAATTAAGGGTAGTTGTTCATCTTGGCATAACTCTCCGTTCTACTTTCGATTCTATTTGTATTGGTCCGGTACAACTCGAGAATGATTGTTTTCTTAATTGGGCTTCCTACAAGAGTGCTGAGACATGTTGCAGACTTCTATAAATACTTCATTTTTTAAGAAGTGGTTTGTTATTTCAAAATCCGGTCCACGACAAAATTGAGATGAAAGGTTTGTCCCTATAGGATTAGAAACTTTATATTTTTTGTAAAAAAGATTCATGAAAAGTCAGTTTCTAGCTAATAGTTTACTCGTCAAAGGCTATAAACTTTACATGGACCTTTTGTTGTCTAATTTGAATCAAAACTTTTATTTGCCCCCTTCGAACAGTTCTCTATCTATTTGTAGCACCAAAACACTCAAGTAAAAATTAGTTATTACTTTTAACCAAAGACAAATATTTTATCCATCCATATACAACTATACACAAATCATGGTTTCCATGGTGATGTACACATATAATGATTGTACAACTGGGCCCTTGCATACACAGAATGAAAAGATGGAAAATGCGCTAGGAAATTTGAGTTTTTGTTTTAAGCTACTATTTATTGCTGACATCCCAGACACATAACGTTTAAAAAGAGTGGACGTTTGTCAACATCGGTTCAACCATTTTCTCTCAATTTCACTTACCGGAAAAGGGCTTATCAAACTATACATAAGAGCAGAGGTAAACATTCAAAGACAAAGAAGAAGAAGGATAAAAATCAACGCTATCTATATCATAATATCATCAGTTTGTTTGATAAATATACAAATAACTGCTGTAATATTTCTGTTTGTTGCATCATACCACTAAAGTAATAGTTGAGTTGGTATTATTTATAACCCAGAGAGAAATATTTTGTCTACATAAATTATATACACTTATGCACAAAGCAGGGTTTTCATGGTGATGTAAACAAAGAATGAAAAGCTAAAAATTCTCTGAGAAAGTAGTTTTCAATAAAAAGCTGACTATTTTTCCCCGGCATCCTAGATCCCTAACCTTTGAAATTAAAGGTCTTTTGTCAAAATCTGTTCAGCCATTTCCTAGCAATTTCTATTACTGCAAATGCGCTTATCAAATTAGAATGAGAGAGATTTAGAGATAGTGTTTAAGAGAGTGAGTGTTTGAGAGAGGGAGTGAGTTTAAGATATATTTAGTGAGATTGAGATAGAGAGAGTGAGAGTGATTTTGAAAGAGTTTAAAATAGGAGTTTGAGAGCGAGAGAGTGAATATTTGTGAGAGAAAGTTAGAGATAGAGCGTTTGAGAGAGATCTTAAGCGAGAGAGTATAATAAAGATAATGTGAGAGAAATTGTGTGATAGAGTGTGTATGTGAGGGTAGAGAGTGTGTGAGAGAAAGGGATAAAGTGTGAGAGAGAGAGAAAGTGAGAGAATATTATATGAGTGTGTGTGTGTGTGTGTGTGTGTGTGAGGGGGAGAGTGTGTATGTGTGTGCATGCGTGTGTGCATGTGTGTGTGAAAATATAGATGTGGTACATAAAACACTACGGATTTTTGAAATATCATTACCTCAAAATTAAGTATCAACATGGAAACATAACTGAACTTACTGTATTTGTAAGAATGTGAAAATATAGATGGGGTGCACAAAACATTACTCTTTTAAATACCATATCCTCAAAATTAAGCGGTAAAATGAAAAAATTGCTTAACTTGTGCATTTGTATTGTGTTATTATTTGCAAAAATGAACATCAAAACCCATTATTTGATTAAAATGAACATCAAACCCCATTATTTGGAAAAGATGAACACCAAAACTCATATTTAAATAGTTAAAATGGCTATTTTTAAACATTATTCAAGATCATTTTATCGTTTTGGAGCCTATAATACATACCAAAACATATTTAAACATCATTCTATCATGCGCAAAACATAATGTAAGCAATATTTTCATGAACTTATCAACTTAATTTTCGAATTATGCTCAATATTATTGATTTAAATGTGAATTAAAGACAACAATGTTCTTATTAAAAATAAATGTTTCCATAATTTAGGCATCTCAATTTAGATGTGTTATGACCAGCATCCAAAGAGAAATATTCGTCCAAAGAGAAAAGTGTGATGTGTTTGGACCAACAAATAAAGATTGAGTTATTATTTTTTTAGCCAAAGAGATATATTATATTTAGAGATTTACAGCCATGCAGCAAATAACGGTTTCCATGGTGACTAAACAAAGAATGAAAAACTGAAAATTATCTGTGAAAACCGGGTTTTCATGGAAAACTACTATTTTTTCCGACATCCTGGACTCCTAACCGTTAAAATGAGTCGTTTGTCAAAATCTGTTCATTCATTTCCTCATAATTTCTATTACTGGAAACGGGCTTATCAAATTATACATAAGGATTAAAGTTAATATTCAGATAATTTTTGAAAGTGACATTTTAAGCAAGTGGTTTTAAATCATCTGAGAAATGATAGCTACCGAGGATTTAGTGTAGACCTCTTTTAATTTCTCTTAGGCAATGTGTTGTACATGTATTTATACATGCTTTTATTTATTCAAAAGGCTGAGCATCATGGGTTCATTTTCTCTAAATGAACTGTGTTTAACATACTAATTTAAAGAATCACTAAGCCTCGACCTAAATACGATTTTATTGGTATTTGGAATTGTATTATTTTTAAATATAATAGATTCTAACTATCACCTGGAAATAAATATTTTTGTTACCACGCCTTACTACCCATTTGGGTTAAGCACAGATGAACTAATTACTTTAATGTGTTTGGGATTAGGAAGGCTGAATTCATAGTAAGGGTACCCACATTTGCATAGAAGGAAAGAGTAGAACAATCCAGGAAAATCTGCCACAAGTACATATTACCAGAATCCACATACCGATCTCCTCGTCATTGGCAGTCCAGTCTATTGCAAGAGTGCTGCTTTACACCATTCTACCACCAAAGCAGGTCACCTAGGATCAAATTTGTCCTTTATTACTTGCCCACTATACTACAGTAGCCCCATGGCTTCTTTGGTGCTGACTGACAGTTCACAGCTTACTTCTGACAGTCAACATTTAGGTATATACCTAAATTTTGACTGTCAGAAGTGACAGCTGCTAAACATATGTTTTTTGCAGATCATATGGTTAGGCGTAGGGATACATAATTTGGTCTGGTAGCTTTTCAAAGCCGTCAGCTTTCAGTCAGCACCAAAGAAGCTATAGTAAGCTGTAGTTTGTGTAGAACAAACAATAAAAGAAATTCCTACTTTAATTATTTCATGTAGTTGATATTCCAACTATTGGGCCATATTTAAAAGTTTTTATTCTATCCCTACACCGAGTTCTGTGTTCTACACTTGATGTATTTTTGACAGGTATATAACAAATCAATTTTATATATATATATATATATATATTATGTCTATTGATTTGTTATAGACCTGTCAAAAATACATCAAGTATACTTTATATATATATATATATATATATAAAAAATGTCAAAAATACATCAAGTATACTTTATATATATATTTATATATATATATAAAGTATACTTGATGTA
>CABFWB010000620.1:52563-68177 GCA_902151455.1 Timema bartmani | reverse complement strand
TATATATAAAGTATACTTGATGTATTTTTGACAGGTCTATAACAAAATAATTCAAACTTAGAGTTTCATTTGATTTTAAACATATGCAGTTTATGTATAGTTTTGCATATAAGTATAGTTAATGCAAGATTTTGGGTCAAATCTGACAGTAATTACTTATATATATATATATATAAGTAATTACTGTCAGATTTGTCTGCCATCTATTCAGGAACAATCCCGCAAGGCCACTGTCAATAATGGCTGTTAACAAGCAAGTATGAATAGAAAAAGTATCTCATGATTATCAACCTTCTCAACAAAGCAGATAATGTTTGGCCTACTTCTTCCTAATTGGTTCGATAATACTTTCTCTTGGGTTGAACAATGAAACCATTTTAGTTTTGAGAAATATCTGTTTGACTGCCTCAATAGCATGAAACTTCTTGTAAATAAACAAAAAATAAAACTCGTTTCCAGGCTTTTAAGCTTGTATGTATAATAAAACACTTGTAGAAATGAGCTGTAATCACAGCAGCATCCAAACTATTTAATATAGTAACTCAAACATATCATTAAATTTTATACTTGACTTTTCTATTATAGTATTGAGTTCAAAAATAACCACAAAACTACCGTACAGAAATATTGTAGAAGCTACTCTGTTTTTTTGAGGGTTTTTTTTTACTAGGCATGCAAATGCTATAAAATCTATAATAATTAAAGTTAGAAAATAAATAAATACATTTTAATGTGTTAAGTAGATGTCCAAAAGTATATATATATATAATATTTGCAACACCCATATGTATAATAATTTTGGTGCCAAAGGAGCACAACTTTTCAAAAAATGATCATGTAATTTATATTTGAGGAACCGAAAAGTAGCACCAAGCTTTAGGTTAACTTCTCTGTACTAAATCACCAATAACTTACTGTCTACATAATGTTATGCTACAAAATGTTATGCTACAAAATGTTCAAATTCCACAAAATGATTTAGCCATTGGGCTACCTCATTGTTAAACAAATTGCACAAATAATATTTAAAATACTCTTTATAAAAACAATTATTGGCATGTACCGTAGCTAATTTACAAAACTGCAAATATTAATCCCTTCTTTTAAGAGACTACTCCTCTCTTACCCACTCATTTTTGTCCAATACACGCCGCGGCTGTAATTGCCGTGAAGATTCTTTTAGGCAAGATGAATAGTGGAAATAATCTGAGAATTTTTTTTTTTGCTTCACATTTTCCATGATTAGTAACTTGTTTTTATTCAACAATAACAATATTTTACTCTATACTCAATTATATTTGAAGTAAAGACACTTTAAGTAGCCTATGCACAAATTTGTAGAAATCGTGGTATAATAAGCGTAAATTGATTTGAGGAAAAAGGCTATAAGTGCTCAGCCATCATTATAACATCTAAAAGAAGGATATAGAGAGTGAGTCAGAAACCCAGAAATATGCTTAAAATTTTATATATAATATGTTCTTTGGAATGATATGTTAAAAATCTATTATTTGATTGGATATTATTTACAAAGGAAAAACATTGAAACTAAATATTGAAAGGAGAATATAAAGGCAAGGCCTACACACTTACCAGAAAACTATAGCCTTATCTCATTCAACTTAATGCTAAGTAAACAAGGCCTACTATACAGCCTACTGTAAATAACTTTTAATCAATCCCACCAATATACATCAATAAAGTAAAAAACACAATATTGGTAAATCACTTCTTATCAATCCCACCAATATATATCAATAATGGAAAAAACACATTATAATGCAAGCTTAATTTCCCATTCGAAATATCATGTGTTTCTCATAAAGACATAAAATCATTAAAATATATAAGTGTTAAAAAAAAGGGGGGTGCAAATAATAGATATGCAATCAACATGTCAGCTTAGGTGCGAATCTTCATCAGATGAAACAATGTGGAGCAGGCAGACATAAAATACCTTGTTGCTTTAGTATGCATGTATGTGCATATGTTACTCAGTATGCTCGGTCTAAAACCATCTTTTTGTTTAAGTTTCAGCTGAAAATATTATAACAAAGTGCATATAAATTAACATAGTTCTATGACATAGAAATATGTACATATGTCCATCTTGTACTGTATATAGATCAAAATTATCCAGAGGCTTATATAAACAGTAATTGACCATTTTACCATGACTAGGTCTTTGAAATTCTTTCAGTTTGTGGATTACACTTGTAGCAACAAGTACTCCGCTAACTTAAAAATAAAGGTAAGTAAAACTCAATAGATAAATCTAGTTTTTTATTTATGAATTGAAGTTCTAATATCTTCAAGTAGAGAAGTGAGGTTAATTGGTTGAAATTTTTTTTGTTGTTGTAGATTATTTCTTAGTTTTAATATAGGCCTACTTGCTCATAAATTTTGGTGTATTAAGGGTTATTGTTCTAGGCTTCTCAACTTCTGGCTTAAGTTAGGGATTGGACCCTCAAATCTCTGAATCTTCAATTCTTTAAAACCCTTAAAGATATTAAATATTCAATTATTCAAATACATTTTAGTTTTGAGATTAAAAAAAGATTTTCAATTTTTTTTCAATGTTTTAGTCTGAATTTATTTTTAGAACTATTAGGATGTTTACTAGTTAGTGATTTAGCCCTGTGGTATTCAATCTTTTTACTTTTATTCACCTTTGTACACACAAAGTTGTTGCTGCATAATATAAGTTATTCTTATTCTGTAATCTACATCTAGGAGAGAGGAAAAAATGGCGCTCCCAGTTCGCATGTTCTTATGTACAGGTCTCTTCTGGCTGGCAATAAATCTGGTCCTGTTTATTCAGTGTTTTTCATGAAATAATATATATGTATTTAAATTTTTATGTACCTCTAAAATGTCATTTCCTTGTTTTCATTAAAAAGTCCTCTTTCAGGTTACTCTGCAATACCCTATTAATCTTGGCACATACCCTTAGCCTCATCTGCTCTAAAAATTTAAATATTAGTTTAAAACTTTCTCAGATTTGTACATGTTTTCACTTTTAGTTATGTTAATGTTGGTGTTATTATATAGTAGACTTTTCATTATCCGGGATGGTACAGGAAAAAATTTGCCTTGATTAAAATCTCCGGATAAACTCAGTGATGCACTAAACACTGAATAAGTCCATCCAAAAAAAATTAGTTATTATCTGTTATAAGCAAATGTCACCACTTCCATCTGATGATGTGTTCGCAATTCCATCAGGTTTACTGTGTTATTATGTACAGTTGAATGCAAAGTTATGTTTACATTTCACATTAGATTTTTCATCCCCATGTTCAATTTCACTGACCTATACATTGCTGGACAGTTATATCGTAGCGTGTAATGCAGGATTTTGATTGATATTTTATTAAATAATTAAAAATAACTTCCTTGATTTATCCCCGCTCTGGTTAATGCAACCTTGGATAATCGAGAGTATATTGTACCACAAAGCCCCACAATGGCCGAGGCCTCTCATCATGAATTTTTAGGGCCCACTCAACAGCAGTGAATAAAACATCCAATTTGTTATTTTTACCACAAGTTAATTCAAACAAACAATGTTGTGAAGATAGAGTACAAATGTAGAACTAAAATATTATGTTTTATGACTCTTTCTTTAACCTCCACCCCATTACTTTTAGACCTAATTTTGAATTGTTTGGCTTTTTTTTCTTTATTCTTACCTTATCTGACACCCTAAAATTAATTGTAGCAATTTTATTAGTTTGAGTTATTGATGCTTCTCCTTTTGCTGTTATTCACTGTCACCAATCTAACTTAAACTATCTTCCTTTCTTCACATACCCTTCATAAGGTCCTGTTACTTTCCCTGCCATTCTGGGCAGGGCATTCTAGTTTGGGCATATCAGGTAAAATAATATATTATGTGAACAAACCAATTGTTAGGAATATTATTTGGATTTTAATGTTAGTCAATATTTTATTACCCACCTTGGTGGCGTAGTTGTCTAACGCGCTAGTCGTGTTGAGCTCGACTGCCGAGGGTAGGGAGATCGAGATTCGAATCTCGGTCGGGTGAACTGGGGCGGGTTTTCCCTAAATGGTTTTCCACTCTCCTTCCACGCAAATTTGGGTTCACTTCCTCTAAATTCAACCTTCCCAATTTCTAATCCATTAGCTTAATTAGTACTTAGCGTATAACCCGAACGGGTAGTAAGACGCGGTGCTAAATAATAATAATAATAATAATAATAATAATAATAATAAATATTCTATCTGTATCTTTATATTAATTTTATATGAGAAATCACAAATAATATCATTTCTACAAAAAAAATTATTTAATTTCAAAATTTGGCTCTTTAATGATTTATTTGTATGTAGAATTGAGTGTAAATGGGGATGATTAAAAATGTAACCATAATACTCGAGAACCATTTATTTCACAGTCAATTTGTTGAACAGACAATAAATTCAAATCTACCAGATTCAAGAGGCACTAAACACATGAAAACTTTAGTATAAATTTATTACTTTTTAT
Source organism: Timema bartmani (assembly GCA_902151455.1). Taxonomy (NCBI): domain Eukaryota; kingdom Metazoa; phylum Arthropoda; class Insecta; order Phasmatodea; family Timematidae; genus Timema; species Timema bartmani. The sequence continues at coordinate 63,667 of CABFWB010000620.1, read as the reverse complement.
CTGATCTATAAAGCAAAATATACCAAAAAACACTACGGAACTATTTTCTGAATAAAACATCAAGATTGTACCATGTGTAAAAGGTCTGACAGGGAGTTGAATTTGAGAGTATTCTAATTCAGCAGGTCCATAACGAGCTAGTAGACTTCCACTAAAGGTCATCTGATGACAAAAGCCTACCTACAGGTTCACACTCGACAGCTCCAACCATTCATTATTAGAGATTGGTCGAATCCTATATTTCTTGAATCTGAATCCAAAATTTTCTTTCGAATCCTCGAATCTTCAAAAGTAAATTTTTACTTTGTCAAAGAATTGAAGTATATTTTTAAACGGCAAACAAATTGACATTTTAGAAGGTTTGGCACCACTGAACATTCCTCTTCTGTTTATTTGTCTTTTCTATTATGTTTCAAGAACAACGAAGACATTAAACAATACATTATTTTTCTGTAAACGAATTTATATTTTTTTTAAATTGCTGATTTTGTTCTTTTATTTTTTACATAAATGAAGCTAAATTGTCATATTTTTTCTAATTACATGAATCTTTATAATTCCTGAAAAATTGCATTTTGAGTTCAATTTGAGACTTTTTTTGTGATATTTCTTAATACCATAGGATTCGAGGAATCGAGGATTCGAGCGTCCTGTCTCTATTAATAATTTTAGCTTTTTTTTTCTTAATCTTTATTTGGATTTTTCCTTTATAAAACTGTGTACAAAGTTATCTCAAATAATTCTACATGAGGAGGGCAGGGGGGAAGCAAGTTTTGTCAGTCTCTGTTTGATATTGTCATTGTATTTCCAGTTTGCTGCTCTACAAAACATTTATGATGTCGGCCGATGAGATTGTCATAACAGGTATCTCGGGGCGGTTTCCTGAGTGTGATTCCATCACGGAGTTTCAGAAGAAGTTGTTCGCTGGAGAGAACTTGGTTACACGAGATATTCGTAACAAGGATATTGGTGAGGGATTTGTATGGTCACTCAGGTTTTGGAAGTTATTTTATAATAGTAACTGCTTCCATTTCACTTTCCAGAAACCACTTTAGTATAAGTTCAAGGTTCTCGTTAAGAAACTAATTCATATTCAAATAAAAATTCGTGTTAATTGATTTTTAAATTGATAGATTATGTTTATAATAGTATTTTAAATAAATAAACACATTATTTTAGAAGCATCTTTAGCATGATGTGTCTCACCTCTAAATACCTTATTAAGTAATGTGAAGATTTTTCATTACTAATTAATTTGGGTGTTATCACAAACATTCACATTTAATCATCTCTTTCACTTTTCAAAAGAATATTGGTGTGTATGTATTTATGTATATTCTCATCTTTAAACTAATAAAGAGGGATTGTACTATGTCTTTAAATAAAATAGTTGTGTAAAGGAATTAAATATTAATCGTCAACTCCAGAAGAAGAATAAAATATATAATACTAAAAGTTATTCTTTCAAGATTTTATGATCTTTCAAAATTCATAAACATGGCGTTCTGTTCTATTTTCAAGCACAAGCTATTTGATTTGATTGAAGGTATGGTATATTTTCTTCGATTATTTCCCACTCTTCCTCCACACAAATGTGGATACATTTACTTTAAAAATCCCACCAATTTCATCCATACCCCAATAATGTAAATATGCATAAAAGCCAGGGGTATCGTATTGCAAAAATATAAGTTACGAACTTTTAAGACCTTTTTGATATTTCTTTTTTTTTTTTTTTATGTTTCAATAAATAAAAGTGATAGTATTTTAAAGAATATTTTTCAGTAATTTTAAAAGTTCTTATAAAATTAGTCAAATAAAAGTAATAATCCAAAACAAAGGAATAATGATCAACACACAAAAAAGATTGGTCAGAAAAAAATATTTATTATTTACCATAGTTTAAAATTGATACTTATGAAAACACAATATTTGGATTAATAAATAAGTGGTGTTGAGGTATTTTAAAGTGTTTGATGATGTAATATTTCACTCTAATAATAATAGTATGATGTAGTTAATGAATAATAGCAATGCCACTTCTTATTTACATAAATTAGTATTATAACGTTTATTTTTACAGAGAAGTGGGAGTGTCCGCTGTACAAGGGCCAACTGAAACATTTGGACCTTTGTGACTCAGAGTTTTTTGGTCTGAATAATGTACTAGTTGATCATATGGACCCCCAGGGCAGGATACTTCTGGAGACAGTCTACGAGGCCATCATAGATGCAGGTATGCTCCTATTTACTCTGATGAATAGTTTCAAAATGCACAGATATGTTTGTCTTTCACTCCAGACTGATACAGGGTGTCAAAGCTCAATCTAAAACCGGTGGACTAAACATGACCACACATTAGTGGAGGGTTTTTTTCCTTCTTATTTTCAGGCAAATTCTGGTGCATTTCTTTTAAATTCACTACTTTCCTACATCATATACTAAGTTATTGTAAGAAATGGCTAACCAGAAAAAGCAGGAAGATGTGTTGTACTAAAATATATTTTTAGATATATATATAAAGAATGGTCGCCTCTATGATGTAATGGCCACTGTTCCTGGTACATATCTAGAGATCTCGGGTTCGATACCCAGCCGGGTGGGTCTGGAGCAGGGTCAACTCAGCCTTGTGAGGACAAATGAGAAGCTTCTTGGATTTAAAAAAAAAGTAGCAGCTCTGGTCTAGAAAACTGATACTAATGGCCAAGGGTTTGTTGTGCAGACCACATTACACCCCCTATCTGCAGAAGTTGACACTATCTTTTCCGTTGTGCAGACCACATTACACCCCCTATCTGCAGAAGTTGACACTATCTTTTCCAACAGATGGCAGTCTGTATGGCTCAATCTCTGGCTGATGCCATGAAGTTTTATATGAAGAATACCAATCTTCATTGCATACTACTTTGTATATTTGATAAAAATCATGAGATATCTCGGCAATGTGTTCAACCCCTCCCATTCTCACCCCTAGAAAGTATTATTGATAATGAATTTTTGTATTCCTTGACCGTGCTTAAACTAGTAGCTTATTAGAATCTTATAAACTATACAACACCTACAATACCAATTATGTTCAAATTAAATAACTTCAAATTGCTTCAAAAATAATTTAATGTTAAAATAAAATTCTTGCCATCTCCTTGTTGGAGCACTTCACCACTAACCATTGCAGCTCAATTAAATTGCTTCTTAACATGCTTGTGATATCTGGTTCTATGTTTTTTATTTTTATTATTTAGTAAATTTGGGCGGCCAATGATCGAAAAAACTAGGAAAACTGGGAATTATGCTTGAATTTTGAGCATTGGGGGAGAAAAAAACCCCGGAGAAAAGTGCTTGAATGTTGCCGTCTGTCTGAAATTTGAAAATATTTAGAGCCTTTATTCAAAGGTGCGAACCAATAAATTTCGTAAAATTTTATTAAACTTAATTTGGTAGTAAAGTAACTTAAAAATCACATTTGTTTAGCATTGATGTGGATGCCAAAATGTTTGGTCGGGTTAATCAAATGGTGGTTAGTATGCAAAGGTACTGTTGTCAAATAGAAAGACAATTTTTGACAGCTATAACATCTCATTTGATCTGTAGTTTTAACTTTTGATTGATCTATCAATAATTATAAAATAATATTAATAATGTATCAAAATAATATCAATGTTGACAGTGAAAAATTATGTTTGTATTTTATAGAAGTTTCCTTTTATTGGAATCTTACTATAGTTTTTGTGTTGCCATTGTGAGGTATAGCGAGTGGTTGTGAAACGGAAGGCAGGGGGGGACTGTCCTTCCCCCTGTAAAGAATTTGACCCCCCTCCCATCTGGAATAAATTTGAATCCTCAAGGTTTAGTTTCATTCCCGTCTGCTATTCTTGAATATGAGGCTGAAAGATGGTCTTGTCTCAATCTCCAAATAGCTACAAGAGAAATCAAATTTTGAAAAAAATCTGCCAGGGAAGGACAAGTTCAAATAATTTTTAAAGGTATTTGATTAAATGGATGAAAACCATTCTAAATAACTTTTAGAAAAAAATATATCATTGTGTGAGCCCACAATAGAGCTCAATCGACCAAGCGGCCGCCGCTGTTAGCGATGATGGTGCTAGCAATTGCAGATAGAGGGTGTCATGTGGTCAGCACAACGAGCCCCCCAGCCGTTTATTTCAGTTATATAGAATGGACCTGTTACCGATTTCTTAAAGTAGTTCCTCATTTATTTTCACGAGGCTGAGTTTTACCTTGTTCCAGACCCACTGCTTCACAGAAAAATTCTTGAAGCACCAGGGATCAAACCCATGACCACTGATCAATAGACCACAGAGGCCACATAGACCACTGAGCTTCTAGAGGTATCCAATTTTTTTCAAATTTGCTAGACAAGTATCACTTTATACAGTTTTTAAAGGCATTTAATTTTTAAAATAGTCTCAGGTGGATCTTATTTAAATAACTTATTTAGGCATCCAATTTAAAAAAACGCTGAGAGAGAGAACCACTCCAAATATGCTATAGGATCATCTAATTTTCAAAAAACATTCATGCGAGGACCACTTCAATTAGCTAGGGGCATCCAATTTTCAAATGTTGACCTTTGAAAGACCACTTTAAATAACTTATAGAGACGTTTAATTAATTCATTTTTAATTCCAGACGAGGACCACTCAAATAGCTTTTAAGGGAATTCAAATTTCAAAAATTTGTTACGGAAATATCATTCCAAATAGCATCTTGAGAAATGCAATTTCCATAAAGTTTTTGGGAGAGGACCACTCTAAATATTTTCCAAAGGGATCAAAATTTTAAAAAATGTATCGGGTATGCCAAATAGCTTGTAGAGGAGTTCCAAAATGTGTTGAGACAAGGACTATTCAAAATAACTTAAAGGTGTATCCAATTTTCAAACATTTGTCAGAGTAGGTTCCCCGGAGCCCCCTTTGACTTTGCAAACAACCTTTTCAAACAAACTTTTTTTCCCCACCCCCTTGCCCAAAATAGGTTCCACCGCCATAGTGTTTTGCAATTTTTTATACATACTACTGTTTAACTCATATACTCTTTACTCTTGACTGAGAATATATCGCATGAGAAATAATGATTTTCTGATATACCTTAAAATAAAGTACAATAAGGATGTAGAGTAATTCCATGGCTGTACCTTGAATTTATTTTTTGAGGAGGGAGGGAATCCTACCTGTGGTAGCTCAAAGCGAAGTTTTCCAACAGGAGATGGAAAAGATTTTATTTTTTCTTAACAAAAACCCATCTTTAAATAATTTAAAGTGTTTTAAAACATAATCGAGGTTGTATATGACTATAATAATTTAATAGCCTAGGTGTTATGTATAAAAGCATTTAATAATACTTTCTCAGGAACAAAAATGTGGCAGGGTGTTTTCTTCACACACATTTTACCAAACATTTTTATTTGTTAAAAAACAAACAACCAAGTTAAAGGCTTTTAAAAAATCTAGTAAATGATATTTTTTGCTGGGAAAATTAGGAACTATGCTTGAATTTTATTTTAGAGTTTAAGTGGTCACTCTCTGAATTTGTTTGGTTATAAATTATAATATAGTGGTGGATTATCAAAAAAGTAGCATGCTATGTTTAAAAAAAAGTATCTCCTTTGGGTTTTCGCAGGTATAAATCCCACAACCATGCGTGGCAGCAGGACGGGAGTTTTTCTTGGAGTGTGTCAGAGTGACTCCGAGTCTTACTGGACCAGCCAGACAATGGATGAATTAAAAAGCATGATTCTGATGGGAAATTCTCGTGCACTCATGGCCAATAGAATTTCTTACTTTTATGACTTTACAGGTATGGCTATCCAAATAATATTATTAATATATTAGAAAATAGTGGAGCTGAATTGAAAACTGACACCTGGACACAGGAATCGAAGCCGGTATCTTTGGCTTAGTACGTCAATGCTCTAACCACTGAGCTATCCAGGAATTTTCCCATGCCCAAGGTCATTCTTAACTCATATTTTAAGGCAGTCTCTGTGACGGACGTGCAGAAATCTTCAGCAACAAATGTGTGATCAATTAAGATCACAAGCTATCAGATAACACAGCCACCACCGACTTGGTAGTTGACTTTATTCTGCCAATTGTAGCCGAAGATTTCTGTACATCCACCACAGACTCTGCCTTAAGATATGAGTGAAGAATAAACCTCAGCACGGGACGATTCCTGGATAGCTCAGTGGTTAGATCATTGGCGTACTAAGCCAAAGATACCGGGTTCTATTTCTGTGTTCAGGTGTCAATTTTCAATTTAAAGAATATTAATATTTAGGACGTGCTTGTTAATCAAATCTCTGATCAAGCTAACCAGCCAATTTTCTCCCATCAACTCTTTGATTCTCCGATCATCAAATTTTTGAGAAATATACCCTACAAGTTTTAATAACTGAATTAGTTTTTGCATCATTATTTAAGTGATTAGTAAAGTTAATAAGTGTGTTTTACATACTTATTTTGAGTGTGACTTATTTTTAAGGATAATAGTGTTATTTATGGGGTCTCAAGATGAAATGTTTTTCAACTATACAATGAAGTTTTAGAGAATGGTTTAGATCCAAAGTTGTTACAGGAAAGAAATAAAGTTTGAGATGAGGGCAATGCAAGTATAAAGAAGTGTGGGGAAAGTTAGTGAGGATGGATTATGTACAGTGTTTTTTTTTATCTATATGCACAGTTTCTTGCCTACCCTGTAAGGGATTGGCGTGGCTAGTTATGTATGTACGTACAATCTTTAATAGGTCATGTCTGAAGCTCACATTACCAGTAAATCCTGTGTACTGTTGTCAGGACCAAGTGTTGCCATGGATACGGGATGTTCAGCCAGTCTGTATGCCATGGAAGCAGCCTATAGTAGCATGAGAGCAGGCCGTTGTGATGCAGCAATTGTTGCGGGGTCTAATTGCATTCTGAACCCTCTACTGACTCGCAGTTTATATCAAGTTGGGGCACTGAACATGGATGGCAAGTGCAAATGTTTCGATGATGCAGGTATGTTGTTATGATACGTTGAACTGAAGGAAAAAAACAAAAACACTGCACTTTTTTTGTTTGAAAATTGAACCATTTTATTTACAAATATGAAAATCAACCACTGAAAATAAATAACTTGGTCCATAAAATGCTAGTTATATTATATGTATGACTTAAAATATATTCTACCACTGATACTTCTACTGGTACTACTACTGGTACTACTTATGATGATGCTACTACTGCCTTCTACTGGTACTACTACTGGTACTACTACTGGTACTACCTATGATGCTGCTGCTACTACTGCTACTTCTACTGGTACTACTACTAATACTACTACATACAGAAAAAAAAATCTCTTCACTTATGTCATCTGATCCAGTTTTAAATTAATTTATAAAAATCAAATGCAAATTTTTAAATTCTTGCTTGCTGTAGATATTGCACAGCTCTCATGACATACAGACAGAAACACAGATACACAAACTCTCCATTTGATTAATATAGAAGAAGAGGAAGCTAGAAGATTACGTTGTCTTTATTCTAATTACAAAGTAGTCACATTTTACCTTAAACAAATAGTCCTACATGCAAACCACATCACAAAACAAAAATAAAATATATTTTTAATCATATGAAACCTATTTAACCTTTCATTGAGAATGTGATTTATAATCTCTTATAACATTTTATTGTGTTTATTAGACTCAAGTTTATTTATAAATCAATAAATATGAATGCACAAACAAATGCATAAAAAAATCACATGGAAAAGCTATTCTAAAAAAATTGTATTCATTACTAAAAATAATAATAATAAAAATAATAATAATAAAAAAAAAAAATAATAATAATAATAATAATAATAATAATAATAATAATAATAATAATAATAATAATAATAATAATATTGTGAGAATTTTGTAGTGGTGACAGCATGAATATATTTTTTATGTTTTAAAGTTACCATCTTTTTCTTGATTAGATTTTAATAAATTATACCCAATGTCACGTAATTATAGGATTCATTATTCATTGTTATAACACTCACAAAAATATAAGCTAAATCTACACATTTATCACCTGACCACTTTGGAAAAGTATCTGAAACCTGACTAATCACTTAGATGGGGGAAAACCCTTTTCACCAACACAACAGTCAACACACGGTGACTAAACACAAATACGGAGAATTCCTTTTTGAACCCACTTAAAAAAGAACAGTTGACCTGGAAAAAAAAGTTGTTGGAAAAATGTGTCGAAGTATGATTCATATCTTTAAGTCACATCTAGGGATGTGATAAAAGTATCAATACTTTAATAATATCAATATTTTTCCTTTCGATACTAGTATTTTTTTACTCGATACTATTTTTCTGAAACTTTTACTGATATTAGTACTCACTCTCTGGTATCGAAAGAAACAACTTTTTTTTGTTAATTTCACTCATGCTGGAACTAAATGTGTACTAGAGTGAACTGTGGAGGGACAGGAAGAACAAATGACCCTGTGATTGGTGACCAGTCTACTACCCCTTCCTTTATCAATGAGCACGGTCATCAAAAACTAAACAAAACAATCTTTTGTAGAGCTCAATGAACTCAGTCATCTCAAGGGTGTCCCAAGCAGACGAAGCATAAAAGGGCGTCCACTATTCTATTGTTTGTCAATAGTTAATAATCTATCTTTATAGAATATATAAATGAAGAGTGTAGTTAATAGATGACACCTCCCAGAAGTGAATTATGGAAGTTTTTTAAGAAGTTGGATAGCGGAAAAGCATCTGGTAAAATTTGTTTCAAAGTATTAAAAACCATTATAATTTTCGGTGTTTAACTAAATATGGAAATACAATTAAGATGTAAAACTTAAAATTATTATTACTAGATAAAAAAACCTTTTTTCAGATTAAAATTTTTACACCGATACTTACTTTTATTTTGATACTTGTACGGTATCTATATATTTCTTTCGATGCTTTTAATGAGTACAGAATCGATACTTTTCTTTCAATACCACATCCCTAGTCACATCCTAAATTAAACTAGCTTTCTAGAAAGAGAGTTGTGATTGTTAAAGTAATCTGCCCTAGAATGAAGAATTTGGGCGTCAAGAGAGTTTTCTATTCATTTGAGTAGATCTCGCGTGTAAACCAAACTCATTTTCAAAACACACAATACTACTTTCTTCAAGTTAAAAACTGACATTGCTTTTTGATGCATTGGGGTATTAAGAAACTCGGGTGCCTAGTTTTGTTTCATATAGATTAAAAACTTGTATGTTGCATGATTTAAAAAATGTTTGTCCTATACATAATATTTATTTGATAAGTTCTAGGAATAGTTTTTTTCCCCCAAAATAAATACCTATTTTAAATAAACTTAGAGTAATTGATCCAAACTTGATTACTATATGAAGATATTTTCAAACTAAATTGTTAAAATAATTATGAAGTAGTATTTTAAAAGAATGAAATCAACAATCACATTTTTACAATCAGCTTCATTCATTTTTTTTTTTTTTCCATTTTTATTTGGGCTATATTTATTACATTCTTTCAACCTCACACATATACTTTTTTCCTTCTTAAAAGTGGGTGACTTGCTGACCAAACCATTTTAAAGTGTGTTTTTTTTCAGACCTNTATATTTAAAAAGATGTATATATATGTATTTCAAATTAATATCTCTAAAATTTGTTTCAAGACCAAGATTACTATATCAATTTGATGTTTAAGAAATTAAAAATTAACTATATACTTTCATTACTAGTATCATACCTAGAATTAATTGTATTTACTCAAACTTTAAATAGACTCATGCAGCAATAACTGTCTACACTTTCTTTAATCAAATTTGTGTTTAATGTACAGTACCTAAAAGTAACTCAAACTTAAAGGCAAGCTTTCTATTACAGCTGATGGATATGTACGAAGCGAGGCCATTGTGGCTGTTCTCCTTCAATGGTCACCGGTGGCTAAGCGCAACTATGCCAGTCTTATTAACATTCGAGTCAACACAGATGGCTACAAGGAAAACAGTATAATGTTCCCTTCTTACAAGAGCCAAGCTCAACTAATTAAAGACACTTGCATTGAGGCAGGCATCAAATCAGAAACTTTATCTTACATTGAGGCACATGGTACAGGCACAAAGGTTAGTACAAAATATTATATATAATTGAATAATTGATTCAATTGAATTCCATTAAATATTGTATTTTATTCAAATATGAAACAAGTTTCTTGAACTGTATAGTGTACTAAGCAGTTGAGTAGTTAAAATTAATTATTGTAAAATTTCTCTCAACATTAGCATTCACAAAAGTAGCGACATTAAATGAACAAGATAGGTCTCGTACCATTCCGACCTTTGTATGTCGAGCAGTAGACATAACAAGTACTATCAAAAACATTTATATTTTACAGGTCCATATAGTGGAGGGGAGAAGGGATGATTGTTAGCTTTATCTACCAAACAAAATAGAACACCATAAAAATCCAAAACACCTTATACTTTTATGAAAGTTTGTAATAAATGGTCAAACTTCCTTCTCCTTCCAGTGTTTCTTCTTTCCCTTTTCTTCAGATGTATTTTATACTCATATGCCTCCTATAAACCCAAATTAATCTGATAGACCAGGCTCTGTCTTATAAATTATAGTTTGTTTGTAAAAAAGGGTTAAATATAAATACAATTTCATATTTTTGTTGTTTAAGATTGGTGACCTTGTGGAGTGTAAAGCCATTGCTGATGCAATCTGTGAAAACCGTACCACTCCTCTCCTGATTGGCTCTGTCAAGTCTAACATGGGCCACACAGAGGGGGTCTCAGGCCTGTGTGGGCTTGTTAAAGTAATCACGGCCTTTGAGACCGGGCGAATTCCTCCAAACCTTCACTTCCATACTCCCAGCAAGAACATTCCAGAACTGAACAATGGACAACTCAAGGTAATTATTTTTCTTTTATTTGAAGATATTTACTTACCAGTAGCATGTACTCAAAGAAAGGATGTGGAGATAGAAAAGAGGATAAATGTCCCGGCAGCCTAGACTACTTGTCTCTCTAAAGCAAAGGTTTCAAACTAGCGGTCCGCAATGCCT
>CABFWB010000620.1:0-52504 GCA_902151455.1 Timema bartmani | reverse complement strand
TTTTTTTTTTTTTTTTTTTGGCTCACGAAGTTTCTTGGAAAAGTAATCTACTGTGGTAAAATTGATGTTTTTAGTTGAGAAACAAAGAGTTTTGACTTGCGTGATAAAAAGTCATGGAAGCTCCAAATGATGTTTATGTTTAATTTCTTCCTTACATCTGCTGTATTATATGAACTTATCAAAGATAGTATATTTTAGTCAGAAAATTTGTTTGGTATGTAATTGAACCTGTTTAAATTACCACTTCTTATTTCATTCACAATTAAATACCTGTTCTGGTATTTGCATAACTTGACAAAAATTAGCCGATTATGATACTAGAATCGTAGATTCAATTGTTGACCCCTGTCATTTTTAAGTTGTAAATCCCTACTCTAAACTATAACTCAATAATACATATAATTCAAATTCAAGTTTTCAAGATGCTAAACTAAATTTTTAATATACTACTATTGAATTGTAAATTATTCCAATATCTATTAATTATTGTTTTTATGAACAGCCTTTCTATGTGTTTATGGCTACTAATACTGATAATATTTATTAAATTAGGAGATAAAGTCGGCACAATTACCTGAATTATACTGGAGTAGAAATTGTTTTGATGAAACAATAAAAAACACACAAACATATTTAAAAAAATAATCTTTCACTAGCGCTGATAGCTTCTTCAGGCAAAGAATGCAAATTGATTTTCTTTTCATAGTGTGCCACTTTTTTATTTTCCCTGGGCGTCATCTATCTTCATCAACCCTAGTTACACCACCATGTGAATTCCTTCATTTAAATTATAATTTAGCCTTGTACTCTCTTCCAAACCTTTCTGATAATATGTACTGTAACTTATTTATTCATCATTAATTATTATGTCCAATGGTTAGCTGTCATGGGTTCGTGTGGACTTGCTCAAGTGCAATGTTAAATTTTTCTGAAATTTGTGAGCCCATTGTTAATATTTCCATTTATTTATTTTCATCAAAAAACCTCATACAATTTTTATAAAAAGACAATATCTTCCACAGAACTATTATTTAATAATTATAATGAAAAAATTTATTATGTGACCGGCAATGCCTGATATGAGTCATAAAAACACCGACAACAACTGTGCAAGCAACAGAGAGTTAAAAAGTTAGTGGTTTTTTGTTCCTAAATGTGTCTGGCATTTAGATGATTATTAATTATTATTATTATATTAATTACTAAGATAGAATATGTTTGAAACAGTACCGTATGTGTATTTCAAACAATGTTAAAATATTTTCCTGATCATTTTATTAATATTTCTTTATATTAAAATTAAATTTTAAAAAAACCTGTGAGCCATAGTTAAAATTTTCACTGCTCCCCACTGTTTGTAGCTTTGATGTATAGAGTGTTTTCAAAGCTAATGTTTTGTATTGTTAAGCTAACCAGTTTGCTAACAGTTTTAAGTTGTGTTCAAATACAATTTAAACATTATTTTTCACATTTAGGTTGTATCAGAGACAACACCTTGGCACGGAGATTTGGCTTCCATCAATTCGTTTGGTTTTGGTGGTGCCAGCGCACATTTAATATTGCGTCGTCCCAAAACCATCCACACCTCACACCAATCAGAGAAAGGAGGTTACACACCCCGTATTGTGGGTGTGTCTGGAAGGACAGAGCAGGCTGTTGATGCCTTGCTCGACTTGGTTCAGAAAAACAGCAAAGATGATCACCTCATTGCATTGTTGCATAATATCCACAGTAAGGACATAACTGGTCATGGACACAGAGGCTACATATATACTGGCTCACCCTCTATCAGACAGGTCAAGGTGAGTATTTATTTACATTTTGCCATTGTCTTTGTAGATTGTAGATTGCCTCCTTTATAGCTGACACTTCTAAATAAAATCAAGTCCTTTGTAATTGATGCCAAACTATTTTTAAAGATCAATATAATTGAATTTGTAGACCTATATGAATGAGCATACATAGTTACTTTATTGGCAATTTTTTGTTTTGAGAAATTGTGAACAAAAACATTTTTTATTTTCTATGTTAAGGAAACTAATACATTTTGAAATGAATTACAACAAACAATAATTTAAAAAATATATTTTGTATTAATTTGTATGCCGTGTAAGTTAAAATATTTGTTTTAATAAGCTAAAACAAAAATTTGTTTTGTAAAATCTAAAGATGTAGGGTTTGTTTGTAATGAACTTACAGGTTTTGCGATTCTTAATCTTTCCACATATCAGCTATTAGCTATTACTAACCAAAGATTTTGTAAACAAGGGGAAAATGGCTCCAAATGGCTGTATTAAATTAAACATTGAAAGGAGGTTAAAAGAACAAGGCCTACACATTTACCAGGAAACTGTAGACCTCAAAGTTAACAATTAAAAACACAACACATAATCATGTAGTTTTCAGGGTACATCAGTCCCCTTCATCAGCAGAAGAGAGTAAAAACACAGACTGGACTATGGCAGCATGGCTATAGGTTGATCATGGTCACTAAGATACTGTTGTTGCCTGTTTCTTGCTTCACAAAAAAGGTTTAGGCTTGGATTCTGCAGTTGCCTGTTCAAACTTGTATCTTGACTCTTGGTAGATGGGTAGAATTTTATAAAACAATGCTTGAATAAATTAAAAAAATATAATGTCCATAGATAATACCACTCACAAATGTTCTCTTGTAACCCACGCTGGTACAGCCTTATGCCTCCAAGAATCAACCTGTCTATTTCATCTTCTCTGGCCTGGGCAGTCAGTACCCTGCTATGGGTCGCGACCTCATGGGAATCCCTGCATTCAAAGATACCATCGACAAGTGTGCAGCCACGATGCGACCTTTCAACATTGACTTTCTGAAAATTCTTTGTCAACCAAATGAAATTAACGTATCAGACACAGCAGCAGTGCTAGTATCCATTGTTGCCATGCAAGTAAGTAGAACTTTTAGGATCAGTCATTTGGATTGAACTCTCAAGAGAAGATTTAGTTTTACATCTCTAACATTGCTATTAACCATTGTTTACGTTAAAATCAGTCAAAAAACAAAAGGACACATTGTGTAAAGAGTTTCACAATATTATATTGTTTACCTATAATTCATTCTTCAAAAATAAACATTCTCTGGTGGGATGCAGAGGTAATCAAATACCCAGTAGTTGTTATTATTTTTAGAAAATATTACTTTAGTGCACTTTTAAATTTTACATTTAAATTAACAATTTAATAAATACTGTACTAACCAGGATCCATAAAAACATTAAAAAATAATAACTTTCTCTAATACTTGATGACTATATAACACAAAACTATTAAAATATATTTTTTTAATTGTCTTTGGCTTAATGTAGTCAATTTGACTTCACTTGAAATAAACAAACTGAAATTTGCAAACCTTTATTTAAATGCATCAGTTGTAAACCTCGTTTTGAATTAGTAAATTAAAATGATTACTTGGCTATTTCACAATCTTAGCCTGAAGTAGGGATCACTTAAAAATCAGATACCAAACTGAACATCAACTGCCAATATCATCTCAGCAGTAAACTTTGGTAATTTATTACTTTATATTGAAAAAATTAATAGTTTTTCTTTTTTCTATTGAATTCTCAATAGCACACTAAATACTTTTGATCAGAATAGTAATATAATAAAAAATACATTTTAATATACTATTAATATTATCAATAGTTTCCCTCTACTTTTGATAGCTCAATAGTAATCATCAAATATTATTAATAATAAACTATTAAAAATACAACCCAAATGTTTAGTGAGACACAATGACAAAAAAACTATTAAAAATCTTAGTCTTTTTACTGATAAATTACAATAGTTTTGATTTTACTATTGAAACCTAAATAGTAAACTAAAATATTAGTCATAGGATAAGTAAACAATTAATTTTTTTTAGCACCACATCTAACTACCTGTTTGGGTTATGCGCCTATTTACTAATTATGCTAATGGTGTTAGGGACTAAGAATATTATATTTAAAGGAAGTGTATCCACATTTGCATGGAGGAAGAGTGGAAAACCATTTTGTAAAAACTGCCCGCAGTACACCCAACTGAGATTCAAACCTCGATCTTCCTGACATCAGCAGTCTAGTCTAGTCTAGTGTGTTAGACCATTTGTCCACTGAAGTGTGTTGTTAAAATTATGTTGTTGTTTTTAACCTGTTAGTAGTTTTTCTTTTTACTATTGACCATTTACTAGTAACTGCAAAATAGTATTAACAGGTATTCAATAATAATGGTTTTCTCTAGTTCATTTTCCTAAATGCTAAAATAGTCCTATCTTTAAATCCCTCCAGCTAGGGTTGTTTGAAGTGCTCAAGTCTGTAGGGGTCCATGCTGACTACTTCATAGGTCACTCCCTGGGAGAAAACGTGTGTGGCTACGCCGATGGTTGCTTAACCTTGGAGCAGACAATCCTCTCCGCTTACTATCGAGGCCAAGTAGTCAATACCCACAAGTTCTCTGGTGGAAGTATGGCTGTTGTAGGTATGTAGTAATTCGACCTATCATCGTATGTTTCTTGTTTATCGTTTTGGTGTGTTATTATTACCTTGAATTTGGTATTTTCAAAGTATCATCTAGGTACATTTGATATAAACACATTAACAGAAAAATTAAAGTTATATACTTAGGGGGAAATTTATATATATATATATTACAGTTCTGATAATGTTTATAAGATTTAATGCATTTGTAGATGTACATAGTACTGTACTATTTTCCATAATGTCAATCATTTCTAGCAAAACATACAAGAATAATAGACTGATATCCTTTTTCATTAGATAGTTCATACACACTGTTAGTAGTTATTATTGAGTGACAAAGGTTCATGTTTTTCGTCCTTATATCAATAACATCTTAAAAAGTGGTAATAAAGAACATGGCAGTCACAATAGTTAGAAAATTTATTCCATTGATTTTTAAAAAAGTCCTATCAACGTTAATCGACAGGTGACCATGCACCAAAGACATATTCTTACTGTGCCCGCAAAGTGACCACTTGCTAGCCAAGTTCAGAACTATATTCTGCTAAAAAAAATCCTTCCGCGTGCAGACTTGGAGGTTAAAAGGAGACGGATGAGTGAATGATGTTATGAAAGAGTGACATCGATTTAGCACACAACCAATTAACCATTTTTTTTTATGATTATTATTGGGGATTTAACGGGTATTAATACAAGGATTGGTTGAGCCTTTTTTTTTTTTTTTTAATATAGTATTTAAGAATATTCCTTACCTATCACAAAACATGATAAATATTTAAATAGAAATAATTCAGTTTAGATCAACATAAATAATGTGGGTAGTTTCTTATTAATAAGCATAAACATATAAACATGATTGTGGAATATATGTTGTATCATCTATTTATTTTGATAGAACAATGTTCTCTTTGTGCATCATTTAATTGCACCCACTTTGGTCCAAATTAGTTTTTACAAGCATTTATTGATTCTTGTGGTTTTAACTTAAGTAAAATTTATTTCTTCTAAGAAAACCTGCCCCTACAAACATTTAAACAAAATTGATTCAAATAATTAGAAAAAATAGAAATAGAAAAATTTGCTATATCTGTTGTCTTGGATAGCGTTTTACTAAAGAAGAAAACCTTTTCCTTTAAGCCGCTTACACTTATTCAAACCAAATAAAATTGGTTACACATGCAGGCATGTCTATTCAAACAAATAGATAAACAAGCATAAAAAGAAACAGTTTATTCTCATATTGTAGATTATTTTTATTAATCAAATTTATTATTCAACTAATGGATCCACTCTTTATTTTTATTTTTTTATAATTCCAAGTCAATGAAAGATTTACCATAAAGATTTTTGTCGAGTATGCATTATATAACATTTTATTAATTTTAGTTAATAAATGTTATTATACAGTTAGATGACAAGTTTAGTCATTTATTTATAAATAAGTTAGCTCAAACTATAATCAGGAGCTAATTTGATTAACGAGTCATTACCATTCATGTGTGCACAGGTATGTCTGTGGATCAGGTGGAAATGTTGGCTGGTCCCAGCGTAAGTGTAGCTTGTAAAAACAGTCCATATCACGTGACTGTCAGTGGACCGTCCCGTGCCATCAAGCAGTTTGTCAGCCTAGCAAAACAACAGGGAGTGTTTGCGTCTGAGGTGAACACAGGAGGGGTGGCATTTCACAGCAGTCATGTGGCCCCAGCAGTTGTTGACCTCACTAAGGCACTGAGCAAGGTACTAATCTTTATCTCAATATGATATCCCCCCCTCCATATCTCTAGGAGAGACTGGGGTAGGGTCACTGAGTTTGATACAACTTTCATTTTTAACACTATTTTAACACATGAGAAAGAATTTAGGGATGGGACCCTCAAATACCTTGAATCCTTAAGGATATTAAAGATTCAAGGATTCAAGACTAACATCCCTTTGTAAAATATTTGTATAGAAGAAGATTTGACTCAACTCTAAATTAAATACTTTCAAGATCTACCATCTCTCCTTTTTTACATCCATTAATGTTTCCAGCCTGTGACCGGGATCATTTTTTTATTCAAGCCATATATTTTCCACTGCCGGCTGGCTAGGCCTGTCGTGACTTCATATGCCCTTTACTCTAACTTAAGACTAGTACAGGCACAACATCCAGTCCCCAGCCGTTAATTTATCACTGTGAAAGGGTAAATCGATATTTTCATCAATGATAAAATTTTGGCCTTGCCAAGACATGCTACCGACTGAGCCAAGGTGTCGGATTGTTACAACACCTAAGAAAATTAAAATGACACAAGAGAGAAAAATTAAACTGTTAATGAATGATAGGACACAAAGAATGAAATCAATATCAAAGGATTGGGCAGTAACGGTTGATTTTCTTCAAAGGGCAGCTCTTACCTCTTTGTTCAGTGGTAGTAATGTAAAGTGCGAACTGTGTTTTTATTTTCATTATAAAGTAAAACACATATCTTGCTTGTTCTCTTTTATTTGTTTCTTTCCCACTTTCCTTTAACTTCTTCATAACAAAACCTAACTCAAGCGTGAAGCTAGGTTCTCTTTGAAGAGGTACAGAAAAATTGATATACATATGAACCATGTATACATAATAAATAAATATTCATATGAAAGCGCTAATGTTATTTTCACAGGTAATCCCGGAACC
The DNA here is from genome assembly GCA_902151455.1 of Timema bartmani. Classification (NCBI taxonomy): domain Eukaryota; kingdom Metazoa; phylum Arthropoda; class Insecta; order Phasmatodea; family Timematidae; genus Timema; species Timema bartmani. The sequence goes on along the minus strand of CABFWB010000620.1, from coordinate 45,346 downwards.
CAAGCCCCGGTCATCCCGGTGGATCAGCAGCAGTGTCCCTCGCTGTGACTGGGATTCCACTCTTGGCCTGTCCTGTTCTGCCGAGTACCTGGCACACAATTTTGTTTCGCCCGTGTTGTTCAGTGATGCCTGCACCGGAATACCAGACAATGCTCTTGTGATAGAAGTGGCCCCCCACACTGTGCTACTAACAGCCCTCAGACGCTCACTACCAGATACTGTCAACACATTGGCACTGCAAAGCAAGGGCAGGAACAGTTTGGAGGTCCTAGCTTCATGTCTCGGCAGGTCAGGATTTTATACTCTATTCTCTTACACTTTATAGTTTGTAGGGCATGGAACTGTTGAATAAAATTCAATTCACTGGTTTTTAAAATAAAAAATATCTTTTGGTTAAAAGAAACGGGGTTCACAAGAATACTAATGTTATTACAATTTCACTCTGTCATAGTCAATTCTGTTATTTATGATTACTGATTATGAAAGATTTGAATATATAAGTACTTCATGAATACTATTTTTTTTACTTTACATTCATTACTGTTTTCAGCCTAAGATCTGGGTCAGTTTTTTATGCTAGACATATTTTCCACTACCCACTGGCTAGGCCTGTTGTAGATACATATGCCTTATAATCTAACTTAAGACTTGGACAGGCACAACATCCAGTTTCCAGCCGTTAGTTTATCAATTTGAAAGGGTAAACCCATATATCACCAATGATACTTTTTCAGCCATGCCGGGAATCGAACCTGGGACCCTTAGCTCAGTAGGCAGACAAGCTACCGACTGAGCTAAGATGTCAAATTGAATACGATCTTGTTTAATTCATTTATGTGTTTGTTATAGTTGGGTTTTTTTCATTACATCTTATTACTTGTCTGGGTTACCCGCACATGACATCACTAATGGGGTAGGGATATGGAAAGTAGAATTTAGAGCAAAGATACTGGTATTTGAATGGAGGGAGAGTGGGGAATCATTAAGGAAAACGGTCATGAGTACACCTGAACAGTGACCCTCCCCTCAGAATATACGAGTCTGACATTTAAATCCTCTTTCCCACTGATGAGAGTTTGTTCATATTGATGTTGATTATTGTATAATAATAATGATGAATTGATTCCTGATTTATTTATTTTTTTCATATCCATCATAAACAAAGCTTACCTCTTTGCCTATTAAGATGTAAGATTAGTGTACACACAAAAGACTCTATGACAACTTTTATTTTAGTTTTTATGTTTATACCGGTCAATATGAACCTTGTAAACGTTTGTTCCAGTATTTACGTGTGTGGTATTCCTGTTCATTTGGCACCTTTATATCTGGAGGTTCAGTTTCCTGTGAGACCAGGAACTCCTGGGTTGTCCTCGCACATTGTCTGGGACCACTCAAAGAAGTGGTTTGTCCCGTCTTTCTCTTATAAGGTAACATTTCCTCCGGCATATTGGAATCACCTTTGATGCATTTTTTGGCGATTTAAAATAACAAAATGTATTAAACCTTTTAAGTAATGAATTCTAAGATTGAGTGGGGGTAGTAGGGTTACAAAATTTTTCCCTTGTACAAAAGGTACAGTGCTAGTGCAAAACTCAAGCGTTGAATAAAGTCAATTTTAGAGATCTAAAACAAATGTGATTAGATATATCCTTAGATATCGCATTAACCCTTTTAGTGCCACGAGCCGATTTGATCGGCTCTGCCTATTATCGCTAAAAGTGCCACGATCTGATCTTATCGGCTCCGCCTACTACCATTAAAAGTGTCAGAGCCGATGAGGTCAGCTCTCCAGATTTGAGCTAGTTCTCACTTTATCTGATAGATAGTGTAGTAGTGTCATATATCACTGGAAAGAGAACATTTCCCTCTATTATTTTGTATGAGATTGACAACAAAAATCAACTGTAAATAATTGTTATTGGAACTTGGAATTTAGTACATTTACATTGAGATGGTCACATACTCAATGTGCTAAGTGCAATGCCGGTTTACATATGAGCTGCATGGAAAAACATAAGTGTGACTAATATTCATACTGATGTAAATAGTTTTGTAAACAGTTTTAAAATGTACGGGTTAAATTGTTCTTTGTTTAGAAAAATATACTATTTATGTTTTCATTTTATGTCATGTGAATGAAAAGATTTCTTTACCAATGTAAGTAAATAGGCATAATCAAGGCCGTAGCCAGCCAATAATTTCAGGGGGGGTTTGGTGGGCCCATCCCCCAATTGACAGAGGCTAGAAAAAATTCTAAATAAAGAACTGTTCTAGAAGCTATCTGAAGTGTTTTTTTATGGCAACACTACCCCCTAACTATCGGAGGCTAGGACAAATTATAATTATTAAACGGCTCTAGTAGCTTTCTAAAGTGTTTTTTATGGTAAGCTATCTGAATTTTTTTTTATGACAACATAACTGCCGAAGGCTAGAAAAAATTCTAAATAATAAACACCTCTAGAAGCTCTCTGAAGTGCTTTTTATGGTAACACAGCCCCCTAATTTGTACTTGTATCTTAATTTTGATATTGTTTGAACCATAAATTAAGCCATATATATTTTGTTCATAAAATTTCGGGGGGGGGTTTGAACCCCGAAACCCCCCCCCCCCTGACTACGGCCTTGGGCATAATGAATTTATAAATTTAGATAATATATTTTTTTAATGTGAAATTATTCATTATAAAAGGTTTTTTTTTAAACTCATTCATTACGTGTAAGCTTAAATATTTATTCATGAGGTAAGCAATATAATAAATCTTGCTGTAAGGTAAGCTATAACGGCCAAAAATATCTAATGTATTAAATATCAAATAAAAATTCCTCTAATTCCTATTTATAATCATATATATTCAAAACTTTATTTTTTTCTATAAAACTAAGTGCACTACAACCAAATAATATTGAAATAAATATATATGTTAATTAGTATAAGTTTTGAAGAAAAAAAAACTAAAAATAATATCAAATTAAATTTAAAATTTAGAAATTAAATAATTTTAATTAAATTGTATTAATTTATCATTATTAAATAACAGTACATACGGATTAAAATGATAGAAAAATCAAAATAATCGCTTCATAAATAAAGGTTTGGCGAATTTTCTCTAAACCCTTACAAAAATGAGGAAATAGCTGTGGCATTCATCGCTCACAAAACCTAACAGGCCTCTGGCATTCTTCGCACTTGAATTCTGGAATAGGCGTTCCACTAAATGGGATAATCTTAAACACCATCATATGAAACTTAAAACACAATATATAAATTTTAAACTAAATTGTTCAAGCTATTTAAAATATCAAAATTCATTCGCCAGTAAATTCCTATAAATTATTATTTATTATAAACCTTTTTCGGAAGCATAGCATATTTCTATCAATTAATTATACAAACTAGTAGTTGTTTGAAAAATAAAGGTGAAATTTAAATCATTTTAAATGTTGATGAACTTGTCTTGTAGTTAGAAAATGAATTCCCAAGCTACTCATATGTTTGTTTGTTTGTTTGTTTGTTTATAGACAACTGATGAGGAATCTGGTCAGTTCCACACAATAGACCTGAGCCAGTCTGAAAACTCGTGGTACGAGGGACACAAGATAGATGAACGAATCCTTTTCCCCGCTATGGGCTACTTGGTGAGTCACTTTTACTAGCTGCAGTTTCTACCTGGATAAATCAGCCACAGTGTCATAAATTAAATCTTAAACAATTTTTTTAAAACATTCACATTTAATTCATTGCATGGCATAGCCACACTATAAAAGTGACAATTATTTATTCAAATAAACACTTTCCAAAGTTATATGTTCCTTACACAGAATATTTAAACAAAATATTCATTTCGCTATCTTCAAAAGTTTGGAGATGTCTTATAGTGCGGCAGAAGGGAGCGTGAGTAATTTTACAGTTTTTATAGCATTACATTTTTTTGGCCAAAATAAATTTCAACTCTATAAAAACTGTAAAAATACTTTCGCTCCCTTCGGCCGCACCTTAAAGGTGATTCTAAGGTGTTAATTATCAATTAAAATACTCAATGCTATATCCTAGGTCAAAGGATTGGATGGTAACTATCGGTTTTCTTTGAGAGGCAACCATTACCTCTTTGTCCAGTGGCAGCAATGTAAAGTGGGAACTGTGTTCTTCTTTTAGCTGTATGCCATATTGTGTTTGTTCCCTTTTATAAGTTTCTATCGATCTTTCCTGTACCTTTTTCCAAATATAACTGAATGCTATATCAAATATTTTTATAATGAGAGATTAGACTATTGTGACCATTTAAAAAAGATATTAACTTATTTTTCTCTCTGAATTCGGTGAGTATTGTAAAGTATGCATTAAGTGTGGTTTAACCTGCCACCTTCCAAAGTCAGATCATTTTTGCAATGAGAGACGCCCTAAGCCAACTGTTTTAATAAAGGATCTAAGTCATTACTTTAACCAGTCCGGAACCGACCTCTGTGGCGTAGTTAGCTAACGTGTTAGTTTCATGTTGAGCTAGACTGCCGAGGATGGGGAGATCGGGGTTCGGACCTCGGTCAGGTGAACTGGGGGTGGTTTTCCCTAAATGGTTTTCCACTTTCCCTTCACGCAAATGCGGGTACACTTACTCTAAATTCAACCTTCCCAATTCCTAACCTATTAGCGTAATTAGTACTTAAGCGTACAACCCAAACGATTAGTAAGACACGGTGCAAAATAAATTTAGAAAATAACTGATTCCGGAAATGTTTTAAAGAACAGTATAGGGAGCTCCTCTCTGTCTCAAGTCATGTGAAACATATTCAAAAAATAAAAAGCATTAAAGTAATCAGCCTGTTACCATCATAAAATGCATTACATGGGAGACTTTAGAATCTCCCTCTCCACCCAACTCACATTGGACACTTTTAAAATAGAAGGGTTCCCGACCAAGAACCGTTTAAGTAAAGAAATAAAATATCAAACTTCTATTGTTTTGTGAATATTGTTGAAGGAATCCCCTCAAGAAAAATTAAACAATTCCCAATTTGAGTTATGTTCAAACATTAAAGTAAAATATGCAAGTTCTATCATCATCAAAAATATAAAGTATTATTTAAATTGAAAAATTATACCTGGACACTAGAATCAAACCTAGGACCTTAGAGCTCAATTCCTGTGTCCAGGTGTCATTTTTCAATTTAAATAATGTTACATAAAGATGCGGCTATAACCACATTTAACTATAATAGTTTGGCTATTTAATCCATCATTAAAAATATAAATATTTATAACCAGTTTAAGGGTGGTGAAGATTCACCCTAATAATCAGTTCTCTCCCTTACTCTTGTTCTTTTACCAAGGTCAAGTTTTTTATCTCCAAATAATGGTTACTTAATAATGAAAATAAAACTATGTTTTACAATGAGGAGACCCCAGTAGTTGAATGATTTTATACTAATGGAAAATGATAAAGGTAAATAAAAAATAAACTAAAAAGTGCAAATTTAATAAAGAAACTAGGGATAGAGGAAAAATGTGTGGATAATCCAATGCACAAAGGTGACATTTTCTTACTTTCTTCTGTCATATTTAGTAGAAGTAGCCACACAGTACACACATTTAAACATACATTAAGTAATATTTGTTTGATGAAGGCAATAATATTGAAATATTACTCAATATTACTACTTGATATTAAGAATACAGAAAAAAGGAGAAAACAAAACTATGTATTATAAAGTTACAAAGACATAATAAAGCTAAGTATATACACTAATATATTCACTGAAAATTGTCAAAGATACTTTTAAAAACTCTCAACTCATCATTATCTTCCAGGTGTTATTGGAATATTGCCTTTTGTTAAGTTGAAAAAATAAACAAATAAATTGTCTATGTTTGATTCTATTGATGTAATTATTGTTGTTTGATATTAAGGATCAATTTAACATTTTTTTGCCCAAGAAGAACCTTATTTTATTAAATGGTTGTCTGTCAAGGTTCTTGTGTGGAAAAGACTGGCTGCAATACAGGGTATCCCACAGGAAGAACTCGCAGTGCTGTTTAATGATGTGCACTTCCGTCAGGCTACACTGCTGCCATCTGGTGGTAATATTTACTTCAGTTTATTTACTTATTGAAAATAATATATTACAGTAAAGGTCTTATAATCCGGAACTCAACGGTTAGGCACACTCGACAGTCCATCCAGTATGTCTAGCCCTTTCCCTGACCACTCGTCTTTTGGATTTGCTTTAGTGCCATTTATTTGTCAGTCAATCTTTGTTTAGATTTGTAAGATTGTGCATCATGCTTTATTACATATCTTGTTTGTAATTGTATGTCTAGTTCTTTAAAATGTTTTTTCTAAGCCTAGTAAAAGTGTTGATCTAGTTGATGATGACCTTTTTCAATATTATTTTCCTCGTTTTTATCACATTAAACAGATATAGTCCGATAATCTGGCACATTTGGTAATTTGGCATTGCCGAAGTCGTAAGAGTGCCGGATTATTGGACCTTTTACTCTAGTTTTTTTTTTCTGGAATATTATACCAAAACCACTTTATAGTAATTTTTTTAAGATCAATTAATCTCCATAAGGAAAACCTCTTTTCGTAATTTTTTTAAGATCAATTAATCTCCATAAGGAAAACCTCTTTTCGCTTTATGAGGTAAGATCAGTTAAGTAATGTTACAATATGTTAGTCAACATGGATGTCCAAAGTCTACTCTTTTAATTTGAAATAAATTCTAATTGATGTATGAAATTTTCTCTAACTTGAATCGAAGTTTGAACATTTTTTGCTTCACTTTTTATGCTTGAAAAAATATAATATTGTAATTATTTCTTTAACTCTAACTTAGAAAATGTTTTATTGCATATTTGTTTATAGCATTTCATTTTAAGCTGATAAGTCGAGTTTTTATCACAACTTGTAATTCAATAAACCTCATATTTTTTCAAATGGATATTAATTTGTTTTAATTTGCAGCTTAGAATGGCAATAATTGAACATAAACACAGTATTTTAGCTGTCAATATTTTTATTGGTGAAGCTTCTTAATTGTTGGATCTAAAAAAAAGTTTATGTAGCAAAGTAATTTTTTTCAAAGCATTTTTTATTTATTGCCACTGTATTTTCGCCACACTTTTGCATCCCTAAACGTTTTACTGCATCCTGAAATGAATAGTAGCAAATTTAATCATGACCCAACACATTTGGTAATACCATAATTTTAATCAATTACTAGTAAGGGGCTATCCGTAAACTACTAATGCATATTGAGGGGAGGGATGGGAAAAGTAATGCTAAGCGTTACCAAACATAACAAGAGGGGGAGGGGAAGTCAGATAATGTGTGACGTCGCATTACAATTAAGTGTATTGGATGGTGTTCTGTGTTAATAAACCTGACTGCATACACATATAAACAAACAATCGACTTCAATCTTCGAGCTTGGCGAATACGTACGAACATGTTTCAATAAAAGGGTGATTTATTTTATGGACAACCCCTAACAGGTTGTCACATTGTATGAACAATTCCTCAAGGATAACAATGTTTATATGCCAGGGAAATGAAAATAGCACAAATGAATTCAGGGTAATTCTAGGCAAAGTTATCAACCTCAAGCTATAATTTGTTCATTGTTCTACTTTATTCTGTTGAAGAAGGTGCCTGATCATTATCATCATTATGATCAGCTTCCAGCCACTGCCCCAGCCTCTTTGGAACATAAGCCTCTCCAGCTTATTCTTTTTCCCTCTCCACCATAACCCTGTCTTCTCCTCTCTCCTCCACACTTCTCTACACTCCCTTCACCCACCTGTCCCTTAGTCTTTTTCCTCTTGGCTTCCTGCCCCCCACGTTAATAACCAATATCTTCTTTGGAATCCTCTTCGCCTCCATTCTCCTCTCATGAGCGTACCACCTTAGTCTTGCCTTCTCTATCTTGTCCTGCACCTCCTTAACTCTGTCTCTCACCCCTTAATTTCTCATTCTATCCATTCTTGTAACTCCTATAGTACTTCTCAGAAATTTCATTTCACAGATTTGATGCACCCTGTAAACTATTCTGCTGTGTTTTGTTGTGGTTTAAATGCAAGCTTTTGATCCAACATTTTTTCTGATGTGTAGGACTCTTCTTTTCAATGTTTATTGAATCCAGCGGTTGTGTATCGTCATTCCAGGTGGTAGTGTAGTGCTGGAGGTAGACGTCCTGGTAGGTGGAGGACAGTTTGAGGTGCGTGTGCATGGAGAGGTTGCAGCATCAGGTAAAATAACACTCTGCGAGGACCCTGACAAGATGTTTGTGACGCTACCAACTCCTACTTCACAAGCAGGTCTGGTGATTGACACTGAAGATGTGTACAAGATACTCGCATTGCGAGGTTACCACTACACAGGCCAGTTTGCTGGAGTTTTACAAGTACAAGGTTAGTATTAGTTTGAGAACATTTACTTACTTAGCATCGTATCTTACTACCCGTTCGGATTATACGGTTAAGTACTAATTACGCTAATGGTTATGAATTGGGAAGATTGAATGTAGAGGAAGTGAACCCGCATTTGCAGGAGGGAGAGTGGAAAATCATTTAGGAAAAACCATCCTCAGTTCACCCGAGCGAGATTCAAACTTCGATCTCCCCGTCCTCGGCAGTCTAGTTCAACAGGAAACTTAGCGCGTTAGCTAACTATTCCCACGAGTGGGCCAAATGTTTTGCTTAAGGATGTGATTATTATCATGGTGGCTACAACCAGGGAAAACAGAAAAAAAAAACCTTGGAGGGAATTTTTTGACATCTGGGAAATTGGGGAAATAATACCTGAAACATTAAATACTGAATAAAGAACGTGTAAGAATATTGATGTTAATTAGTAGTTGGAATTATTTTCAAATATTTGTGATCAATGTGATAAATAGAAAAATTGCCATTCACCAATGCAAACTTAAAAGGTTAAGTGAGGAATTTTTTTTTAATGTGGTTTGGAAAAGCTATAAAAGTCAGGGAATTTTCTTATAAAAGTTTTGGTTTAAATTAGGAGAGATAGCCAGCACACTTACCTTGGTGATACTGGAGTAGAAATTGTTTAGATAGAACACTAAAAAACACACAAACACATTTTTAAGGACATTTTAACTGTCACAGACAGCTTCATCAGGTCTACTCTCTTGACCTGATGAAGCTTGTGTTTTTTTTAGTGCTCTATCTAAACAATTTCTACTCCAGTATCACCAAGGTAAGTGTGCTGGCTATCCCTCCTAATTTAAACCATGATTTAGCATAGTACTTTATTCCAAATAACCTAATAAAAGTTTTGTAGCCATCCTAATTATTTTCTAATCCATTTTAACTAGTTAAATGTATTTATTTTTGTTTGTTTTATTTATCTATATTAATATCTTTGAGCACAGTCCAACTCCTTAGCTCAGTCGGAAGCGTGTCTGTCTAGTGAACTAAGGGTCCTGGGTTTGATTCCCGGCATGGCTAACAATTTATCATTGGTGAAATGTGGGTTTACCCCATCATTGTGATAAATTAACGGCCGGGGACTGGATATTGTGCCTGTCCTAGTCTTAAGTTATATTATAAGGAATATGAAGCTATGACAGGCCTAACCAGCCGGTAGTAGAAAATATATGGCTTGAATAAAAAAGTGATCCAAACCATAGGCTGAAAACAGTAATGGGTGTAAAGAAAAGTAAATCTTTGAGCACATTTTCATAAAAGGATCATGCATACAAAATAGCTAGTCATTAATATTCGAGTATTAGATCTTGCTCCTGGTTTCTATTATAGTTTCAATGCTATACATCCCCATGTCTAGACTTGATTTAATTTATATTATAAGCCCAACCTAATAATCTGATTCAACCAACTTTCAGAGAGTATGGAAGGACTTCACAAACATTCTAAGAGCAATAGGCACTTTAAAAACACCAACATTTTCACTTAGTGATTAGGATGATAAATATTAATTAGGAAAATTGATTAGGATAGTCATGGTTTTATTCCAGGTTGTGCATACAATAAATTTATCAACCTTCCCACCCTCCTTTTACACCACTCATCAAACAAGCAAGGTCAAGTCATTCAAAACCACACAGATATTCCACCCCACTTCTTTCCTCTCAACACAATCAAGCATTAATAAGTGTTGTTGAAACTAAGGGGACACTTAATTACTAAGGTTTTGGGGCGTAGCTCTAAAAACACTCTGTGCGGTGTAAATATGTAGGTACAGAACAAACACCTATATTCTAGGGGTGTGCGGGTAATCAAAAATTCAAATTCGAGTCAAGTATTAATGGCCACTTGAACTACTCGATTCAAAGATTTTTACAAAACTTGAAAAGTTTGAGTACCGTACTCAGAATTTTCAATTTCCGTGAAAATTTTGAGTTTAATTAATTTTATTCAATTTCAAAATAATATTTCATAACAAATGGAGTCCCTCATTATTTCCTTTTGACTAATTAAATAAAAATATACGAATATATTAAATATATTTAAAAATCCAAATAGACTCAAAACGCAACTTCCTAAAAGATGAAAGCAGAAAAGCACAAAAGGGAGAAAAAGGAAATTGGTAAAGACTGATAGGACAGTTACTAGTATGCTTTACTATGTTTTGTTTATTTGTTGTTGTTGTTTCAGAGGGTCTGGGGGGATTGGTACGCAAGAATTCCAACTGGGTACCTCTTCTGGACACAGTACTACAAGTGGGACTGCTACAAAGCCTAATGAACTCCAGTAGTGGCATATACCTCCCCGTCAAATTGGGACATGTCCTCATCAACCCCATCAAACATAATCACATACTTTCTCAGAATGAAGGTACGTACATCTTGATTTGTCAATTGATTCACAATTAATCATTCCCAACAATTCTGTATATTACAATGTAATATATTTGTACGGCATTGGACTGACAGGAGTGCCATATCTCTAAGCCAAAGCTCTTAATAAGACCCCTATTGTAGTTTAATCTATATAAATGTTATTTAATATTTGTTTTAAATGATTTTGAAAGTAATGGCTACCCTAGTTCTTGATTTGTGAGTTGAAAAAGAAATTAAACCATTTTTTGTAATTATTGTAGTGTATTAACATATATCTAGAAACTATCTAAGACAATAATGGGCAGTCGGTACTATCAAACCATTAGAGGAGGTGACTTGAATATGGAGCAGTCAGTGAAATGAGAGTGCAAGCATGGAACCAAGATATTTGTAATTACAGCAGTTAGTCTATTGAATAAAGTTACAACTATCACCTTAATATCTCTTTAAGGAAAACCTCTTTTCACTTTTTGAGGTAATTGTATTATAATTGGAAGAAGGCACAAGGAAGGTGAATAGAAACATATAAAAGGGACGAACACGAAAAATGGCTTTTACAATTAAAATAATAACACAGTTCACACTTTACATTTCCGCCACTGGACAAAGAGGTAATGGCTGCCTCTGGTAGGAAACCGGTCGTTACTGCCCAATCCCCCCCCCCCACCTAGGTTTCACTCTATCAGAACTCACCAGGAAGAATGTGAAACACACAACGTAACTCACTAAAAGAGGAAACGAAAAACACACAAACAGAAGAAACAGGAAAATGTTAAAGAATGAAGGACACTTAGATTGGAACACGTGCATTTGCATGGAGGAAGAGTGTAAAACCATTTAGGACAAACCACCCTTAATAAACCCGATCAAGATTCAAACCTCAATCTTCCCGTCATCAGCAGTCGTCTATTGCGAGAGTGACGCCTTAGAACACACAGCCACCGAAGCAGATAGCATTTAGTTACTATTTCTATTTTCTCTATAAACTTAACACATAATGTAGTAAAATAAATTTCCTATCTTTACCATGTTTGCTAAGATTTGGATTCAGATTATAAATTTGAAATTTGTGGCAAAAATGATCAGTATCATGAATTAGTGGATTTGACCCATCTCTATATATATTATATAAATTTTTTTTGTGAAAAAATGTTTATTTGTTTAGGTATATTATATAAATATTAGGCCTAGTAACAATAAACTGTATTGTAAAGACTCACTAAGAATATATATTCTGTCGATTTTCAATACATGAGCAACCCTTAAATTAACTTAGCACTCAGCTATATCAAATTCATCCCAATCATCTTTCTTTTAAGAATAATGAATCAAAAGTAGTTTAGGTCCTTCAGCTTTATAATAAACTCTTGGTCAATAACACTTGTTATCAAATAAAACCAATTTAATCTAAAAAAAACTCTAATATTAATGGCATGAGAGCTTGTCACTATAACACATACATAAAGCCAATCACTGTCTGCAGGTGATTCATTGTCGGTCCATGTGAATCAACACCTCGATGTAATTCAGTGCAGTGGTGTTCAAATCTCGGGCGTCAAAGTCTTGGCAACAGCTCGACAGAAACATCACACATCGCCCACAGTTGAACAGGTCCAATTTGTGCCATACAGAGATCACGTTATGTCGAGAGTTGAAGACGCTCTACAAGTGTGTTCTCACATAGTTTGGGAGAACATCCCGTTCTCTTCCATCAGAGTGGCAGAGTTTTGTACAAACACTCCTCTAGTCATGCCGCACATCGCCAAGATCCTCAACAAGATGCCAGCTGTGCAGGTTAAGGACATTCACTATCTGTGTTTATGTCCCAATATTTAAGGTTTTATCAAGTTAGTTATAATTATTCATATTATGTTTTTATATAGAAGTAACTATTAGTAAGATTATTGCTATCAAGAAAACTAAAACTCTATAATAGGCCTAAAAATTATAATAAAGCCCAAGAATTTGTTTTGTTTTAATGGATTTCTTTGGCACTTTCAAATGGTCACTACCTAATTTGCCAATCTCTACTTTTATAAAAAAATTAATCAAACAATGACTTATATGCATATCATTAGTTACATATTTGGTCTTTTGGAATAGAGCACTAGGCTAAATCATGGTTTAAATTATGAGGAATGGATAGCACTCTTAACTTGGTGATACTGGAGTATAAATTGTTTAGATAGAACACTAAAAAACACACACATTTTTAAGGACAAGCTTTCACTGTCACAGACAGCTTCATCAGGTCAAGAGAGTAGACTGATGCTCTTGATTGAACTGCAGGGTATGGGAACTGGCCCATCAATATATTATCAAATCCAGACAAGCCCCTAACCTCAACCTTAGGTAATTCCTCTCCTTCCTACCTGCATACTTATTATTACATTCAATGTTACAATAATAAAAAATAATCATAATACAGTATATAACACAATTTTTAGTTTTTCTATCTATGTATTTATTCATAGTGTTGCCATCTATACAGTGATATCATAACTGAAAAACAGTCAGCTGTGGACAGTCAACCTTTCAGTTCAACCAAGAGCATCAGTCTACTCTCTTGACCTGATGAAGCTGTCTGTGACAGTGAAAGCTTGTCCTTAAAAAATGTGTTTGTGTGTTTTTTAGTGTTCTATCCAAACAATTTCTACTCCAGTATTACCAAGGTAGGTGTGCTGGCTATCTCTCCTAATCTAAACCATATTTGGTCTTTGTATACTTATTTGAAGAATAAATAAAATGCATTACGTTTTAAAAACTGAAAATTTTATTTTGATTCAAGCAGATGAATTTGACAGACAAAATTTAGACATATAGAAGACTGTAATACTTATAGTGTGTGTAAATTAAATATTTATTTATTTTGTCCAGTGACAGCGATGTTAGATATGAAGTTTATTCCTCTTTTCGTTGTGAAAGTAATATTTTGTTTGTCCTTATTGCTCTTTCCTGAAACATATTTAAAGTATAAATTTAAGTATTTTAAAAAAGGGGGAAAACAAAGTTGCACAAAATTCATTTCTTTTCTATCTGTTTTTATTTAGGATATCAAACTCAATTCTTAACTCTTAAATCACTTTGGTACTGAACGAAAGGGCAAAATTCAGAATTGGATAATTTTTAATGATCTTTTATTTTATTTTATTTTTTCACTACCAAACAGCTGTAAACTTTTTTTTTTCTTTACTTTTTTGAAAAATACATTAATGTGCTTTTTTTTAAAGATAAATAACATAGTTTTAAAATTATTGTGAAAACTTTGAAATCATAAATGTTGAGAAATTGGAATTGATTATAAAAAAATGAATCTAAAATTTAAGAATCAGAATCAAGAAAGACAGGAATTGTGACATATTTAGTTTTTCAATCCAATATATAAATATTTTAGTTAGTTCCTAAATGTGTTTCCTCAATCCTTGGCATCTTCTTTTTTTGCTTTGAATTTTTTGGCTGTTTGGCGTTAGAAATAATGTTGCACATTTGTCACTCAATCTTGAAGTTTTCCATTAGAATGAACCCGAGGTGGAGGCAACATGTGGTGATGATCACTTTTCTTTAAGAGCAAACCACTATTTTTATATTTCCTCTGCCTTCTTTCATAGACAAAGGCAGTGTGTATGCATATAAAGCAAAAAATATTTTTAGAGTAAAACTAGATGATTTTTTAATAAACCTCCAACTCATTTATTTTTAAAATTATTCTTATATATTCTCTAATTTATTTTATTTTATTTCACACTTCATTCTAATATTCTGTAACTTAATATTTTATAAATATACCTTTGTTCTCAGTGTTTTGAGAATAATAATAATAATAATACTTAGCACCACGTCTTAATACTAGTTTGGGTTATACGCTTAAGTACTAATAACGCTAATGGGTAATGGCTGAATAAGGTTGAATTTAGAGTAAGTGAACCCACATTTGAGTGGAGGTAGAGTGGAAAACCATTTAGGGAAAACCACCCTCAGTTCACCTGAGAAAGATTCAAACCTCTATCTCCCCGTCCTCGACAGTCTAGCTCAACACGAAACTAGCACGGTAGCTAACTACGCCACCGAGGCTGGTGTTTTGAAAATAACTTGCCAAGTTTGTGTTACAGGCTGAATTGTGTGTGGTGGCAAGTGGCACTGTCTCTGATAAGATACAAGAGGCGGTGAACAAGTGTGGAGGTACTGTTCAAACAGAAGTCCGAGACTGCCATCTTGTGCTGGCTCACACACTGACTGAGCTCGTTTTACAATCCATGTTACCTGATGGATTTGTCGTCCTTCGAGAGAAATGTGCGCTCATAGAACAGTTGATATTAGTGGCAAATCTCAGACTGTCCGATCAAGATGATGTGCTGCTTTACAGAAAGAAGGTAGGCCAGTGCGAGTGTCATCTTTTATATTTAAAAAAAAAATGCAATCTCTTATCATATCACTAATATATTTCATGGATGACAAGCAAATAAGATAACCTTAAAGTACTGTCCATCACCTTAACAGTTAGAGCAGGGTGACCAAATATCCTCTTTTTCCCGGACATGTCCTATAGTTAAACCTTCTGTCTAGTGTCCGAGAGAAATTTTCCTAAATTCCAAAATGTCCTCCATTTTGTCAAAATAAATATATTTATCAATTTTTTCTATTATTTGACCTCAAAGTGAGCTTGCATTTAAAAATCATGCCGTAAGATGGCATTTAAATTATCACTAGTAGTCTTGATGCGTTTTTGTCAGAAAACTCACCATGCAGGGTTCATGTGATAAAATTTGTGATTTCTATGAACTGTGTGTATGCCGTCAGCAACAATTCATAGCGAGCATCGTAATTCATAACCCTTCTTTCTGTAGTATGTGTCCTACATTTTGGAAGTCCTTATCTTCCTTTACACCAAAGGAATCTGGTCACCCTGAATTGGGGCTGTATTCAGGATAGATAGGCTTGATATATATAAATTGTGTGTGTGTGTGTGTATGTGTATATGTGTGTATATATATATATATAAATAAGATAGTTTTATTTTAGTACCGTGTCTTACTACCTGTTCATGTTGTACACATTATGTACAAATTACATTAATGAGTTAGGGATGAGGATGGCTGAGTTTAGAGAAAGTGTACCCACATTTTCATCATAGGAAAGTAGAAAAAAAATTGAAAAAAAAAACTCAGTTCACCCGACCAGGATTTGAATTCCGATTTCCCTGACATTGGCAGTTTAGTCTAACACGGACATAAGCTACTGTTACATACAATTAAATTTAATGAGTGCCTATGAATTACACATAAGGGCCCTCTTTTAAAAAATCAAAGTATTGTGCATGAAAGTGTAAATTTTTCAATAGTGTCCATATTAACTTTCCTGGAGATGACTTGTTGACTTTTAGTTAATTTTAGTGTTTAAAAGATGACCTTAGTGGTCTTGGGGTAAAGTGCTTATCACAGGACTCGATGTTCATGGGTTCAAACCTGGCTGGGGTCAACAAATTTTTCTTGAGCGATAAAGATCCGTAGCACAACTTCCTTCAGAGGGGAAGTAAAGCCGTCGGTTGATTGTGGCTTGTAAAAGAAGGTATGTAAAAATACCTTTACCGGCAAAATTGGTAGAACCTCTCGCTCAGGCTCATAGAAATTCTCTTGTACTGATATAATCATTTGGTTCAGAAAGTGCATGTTAAATACCTCAAAAAAATAAAAAATAGTGTTTATATTGTGTTCATTGATATGTATAGTATCTACCTGAGTGTGTCCGTAGGAAGCCTATTTAAATGTATAACGATCATGTTGTAGCAAGGGCAAACCTCCACTCCCTTGGTGGTACCTTTCAATCAGGAAGAAAACTTCCAATGGGTGAAACCACTCCAGGCAACCATTCAAGAAGCTGCTAGTCTACACGGGGTGCTACTGGTGGCACAAGGAAACACTATCACTGGCATCGCAGGACTCTTCAACTGTCTCAGGCTGGAACCAGGAATTCCTAGTCTAAGGTAAAACAAATATGTTTGTGCCAGCACTCAAAATTCTGCTACTTGCTCTACACTGTTTATACATGTATTTTGAAAATAGAAAATTGGTCAAAATTATTTTGATTTGATTAAAACAAAAAATACTGATTATTTTTTAATATCTATATCAACTAGCCTAAACTAGCCCTTTTAACAAGTGTAGGCTTATTCACAAATTATTTCCAACCCACTTTACAATCAAGCATAACACAAGACAACAAACATGTCAGTAGTCATGAGTGTCACGGTTAAGAATAGTCTAGATTTCTGATGACATGGAGATCCCTCCCGGGTTTAATAAGGGTGTTTTTTCAATAAATGGTTTTCCATTTTTCCTGCACACAAATGTGGGTTACTTTCTTCTAAATTTTACCTTTCCTATTTAAGGTATTTAACGTGCACTTTCTGAACTGATTGACTTATTAACGAATTTAAATCTAGAAAAGACACAACATCCAGCCACCGGCCATTAATTCATCACTGTGAAAGGGGAAACCCACATTTCACCAATGATAAATATTTGGCCAGGAATTGAACCAGGGACCCTTAACTAGGTAGACAGACTTGCTACCGACTGAGCTAATGTGTTGGACGAATCTATATTACTCTATATGAATGAAAGGATAGAAAAGATATCTAAATAAATGTATTTAGTAATAAATCAAATGTTTTTGCTCAATGCACTTTTTTCATACATATTATTTTTAAATAAATATATAAATATTTAATAACAGGGTTACTACAACAACATCCTTAATTATTTCAATATAGGTTGAAATTTCGAAGCATTAATCAATTTATGTTTTATCACCATCAGACTCACTAATACTTACAATTTAGAACTGATTAATCTTGTTTTAATTTCAAAATTATTAATCATTTGTTCTTTTAATCTGTATAGATATGTGGCAGTGCTTGACAAGACGGCTCCAACATTTTCCCTGGATGATGACAAGTACAAAGAACAGCTAGCTATAGGTCTCTCTGTGAACATCTTGAAGAATGGCCGTTGGGGTAGTTACCGCCACCTGCCTCTTGAGGACAGCACTGAAACGCTGTACCCAGTGAAACAAGCCTATGTTAACATCATGACACCGGGAGATCTCAGCACTCTACGTTGGGTGCAAGGTCCAGACTTGAAATACAGGTATATATGACAAAGTTAGGGAAAAGAAGGTTTTTATTTGTATGTTTAACACGTCTTAAGCTAACAGGTAAGACTGAGGGGAGTAGCTTGAGAGGAAATCTACCTTTAGTGGCAAGGAGAGTATGGAGAGAACTACACATGGAAAAACCATCCTGAGTGCATCTGGTCAGGGTTTTAACCGTGGTCTTTCCACCAACAGGGACCAAGTGTAATGCGAGTATAATGCCTTAGACCTCGTAACCACCACTGTGGGATTATTTTAGTTGATTTATAGATTTATTCATTCTTCATTTCGTTCGTTTCATAGTTTCACACTATTTACCCGACATTACATATGATTGGCTGTGGTTTTAATGCGTACAATCCAACATTACCATAATGTGTTTTTAAACTTTATCATAATTTTCCTTGGTTATGTTCAAATCAATGTCAAGCTCATGGTAATTCACTAAGTACCTATGCCATGATTGTTGAGGGAAAAGGTTTTGCTAACTTTAACAAAAATGTGAAACAGGTCCAGTGGTGCAGATTGCTCCTGCTCCACTAAAGAAGCAGTTTTTCCCATCCCTAATAGGATATCAAAAAACAAAAAAATTTAAATAATACAAAAGTTCATTTTTAAACAGCAAAAAAGATTCATTTACAAAGTATTAAAGCATATTTTACAAAATTAATAAAATAACTTGGAATTACAATAAAAAGCATGTATTTTTACCTTCAAGTAAAGTCTCATCAAGTCAAATAATTAAAAAAAAAAAGTATACAAACAATTATTGTCGAAAACATAAGTCATTCAAATTCACCAAACATGGTAGTGAACTGAACCAAAATATAATAGCAAATAACGGCAAATTAACTAATATCAGAGATATTTGATTACTACTTGTTCTGAGGATATTGCGGTATTGAAGAATTGAGTCTCTAATTGTGACATTTAATCAATGGTACTTACTCGAAAATAAATTGTACTTTTTCGAAAAACAGAGTGTGATACTGATGATGTAGTACATAATGTATCAAGATGGGTCTCACTCACTTAATTTGAATAGTCATATTTATAAAGGTTTTTTATGGGTTTTTTTTAACTTTGCGAAAATAAGTGGTGTTAGAAGTCAGACTCGCCATGAAATTAAATGCATTCGGTGTTGTTATATAGTAAAGAAGCTGGTACATTGGTCCATATAAGCTGTTCTGCCCTAAACTTCCGTGATGTGATGCTAGCTACAGGACGCATTCAAATTGACACTGTGGCTAGTGACTCGTCAAATAAGGTAAAAAAAAACAAATGTTACTTTGCAATATTTCAATTTTTGCCCTCCTAACAGGCAGTTAGCTCAAATAATTGAATTAATATGTCTTATGTCTGTGGTCATAGCTCTTAGCTACAGATCTAGAAGTCCCGGGTTCGATAACCGGTGCTTCCAAAAATGTAACTGTGAAACAGTGGGTCTGTAACAGAGTCATTCTCGGCCTAATGGGGACAAATGAGGAGCTACTTGGATGAAGTAGTAGCTCTGGTTTAGAAAACTAGGATTAACAGATGGAGGGCTTGTGCTGCCCACATAACACCCTCTATCCACAAAATGGTGGCACTATCATGCTAACGGCGGCGGCCGCTCAGTCGGTATAGCTCGCTTGCAAGCTCATACCATAGGTTTTTTTATGTCACAATTATTATCTATGTTTTATTTATAATTGATTTATTGTATTTATTTATTAATATTTTATTTGGGAATTTATTTTCATTCTCTTTGTTCTGGCAGCAGTCTAAATAGTGAAATATTTTATTTTTAATGAAAAGACCAAATTGTATTAATCCCTTTCATTTGTTCCTATTCCTCTCCCATATAAAGTGTTAATTTATTGTTTTCAAGGAAAATATTACTCAAAATATGAAAATATGTTTAATTTACTTTACATCAATTACCGTTCCCAGCCTGTCGCCTGGGTCAGTTTTATATTAAATAAGCTTTTGTAGAGCTCTATCAATATAATTTTCAGTATTTAAATAAATAGGAAAATTCAATTATAATGCAAAAGTTGAAATTGTTTTAGATAAAAAAAAAATTCTAGAGGAAAATGTCGATACCGATACTTACTTTTATCTAAACTTTTCTTTTGATACTAGTATGGTATCGATATTCTTCTTCCGATACTTTTAATGAGTACAGTATCGATACTTTTCTTTTGATACCATATTCCTATAGGACAGGCACAACATCCAGTCCCCAGTGTTAATTCATCACTGTGAAAGTGTAAACCCACATTTCATCAATGATACATTTTTCGGCCATGCCGGGAATTTAACCCAGGACCCTAAGCTAAGTAGACAGACACGCTACCGACTTAGCTAAGGTCTCGGATTATGAAACTAGGTTTAATATAAGTGCTTAGTGGTTTAAATGTACTCAAGCATAATATCAGCACTAAGCCATTAGCTAGTACTTGTTTATCATTAATATTGAGAATGTATTTCATTGTTTCATCAGGACTGTGTTTTGGGTCTGGAGTTCTCCGGCTTGGACGAGAAAGGGCGCAGACTCATGGGCATGGTCCCTGCCAAGGGGTTGGCAATGTCTGTCATTAGTAGACTTGTTTGGGAAGTACCTAGTACCTGGACCATGACTGAAGCTGCCACTGTCCCGGTTGTTTATCTCACGGTAACAATAAAATATTTTAGTAGAAAATAGTTATCTCTAGTATGTCCTATGGTATTAGAATTAATATAAATAAATAATATTATAAATGTATATCACTGGAAAAGCATAAGATGAAGTAACACCTGAAAATTACAATACCTTAGTTCCCTAATTTTTACTTTTAGAAACATTTCAAATTGCATTATTGTTTAAAAATTTGCTTTACAATTTATTTCAAATAAATATATGTAGATCTTTCTAGATCTATTTCTACCTGAAAAAAAATTTGTTTCTGGCTAGACTTTATTGCATCATCATCATCAGCATCATTATTCCTATTCTTATTATCATTATAATTAGTATGTTATGGTTTTGAGTTTAAATAAAAATTCTGGCTTTCTGTATTTGTCAACAACAACAAAATTTGGATATTAAAGAAAAATAGTGTTGGGTCTAATCCACTATTTTAAGAATCCGAAACTTGAATCCAAATTCCCACTCGCCTTCAAATCCTGTACTTCAAATTTGAATTCAAATTATGTAAAAAATGATGAACATAAGAGGAAATATAAATATAATGGAATAATATTTATTTTATTTTATTTTATTTTAGCACCGCGTCTTACTACCCGTTCGGGTTATACGCTTAAGTACTAATTACGCTAATGGGTTAGGAATTGGGAAGGTTGAATATAGGGAAGTGAACCCGCATTTGCGTGGAGAGAGAGTGGAAAACCATTTAGGAAAAACCACCCCCAGTTCACCCGACCGAGATTTGAACCTCGATCTCCCCGTCCTCGGCAGTCGAGCTCAACACAACTAGCGCGTTAGCCAACTACGCCACCGAGGCGGGTATAGTGGAATAATAGAAATAGTAACTAAATGTTACCATTCTTTCTTATAGTCCAATCATTATAACATTCATACATTCAGTCAAATGTTAAATTACTGGTCTAGGGTCTGGTTGTTAATATTTTCCTATGATTATAATTGGTTCTGAACCACTAATAGGTAGTTTTAGAATCCTATAGCAAATTTCAATTGTAAAATATTTTAATTTTTTTTTTATATTTTAATCTCGATTTTGATATTTTCTTGAATCCTTGAATCTTGAATATCTAGGGTCCCATCCTTAAAAAATGTTTTTGAGATCAGTTTGGTTTTCAATTTTATTCCTCTAATGAAACCGTGATGCGAGTCTAAGTTGTTAAATATGTTTTTCAGTTGGAGGATATTATTTTATCTAAAAACTAGGAGCATATAACAAATAATTCTTTATTTATTGACCACCCTCATATCCAATCATTGGCCTGCCATTCTACATTCAACTACTCCTCTATTGAACCCCAAGTACTTATTTACAGTATTTGTTACCCGCTACTAGGCATCACTCTTGCAGTAGACTAGACTACTGATGACGGGGAGATCATAGTTCAAATCTCGGTCAGGTGTATTGAAAGTGTTTTTTCCACTGTCCCACCATGCATATGCAGGTACACTTACTCCATTATAACCTTACTCATCCCTAAAACCATTAGAATAGTTAGTACAGTGTCAGAAAAAAGTTTAAGACCACCCATTAAAAACACAATTTTTCCACATTTCAATAATTTTATTTACTCAGAATATTACAAAAAAATAGTTTGGGTTGCATTAAAATGTTTAGTAATCAATAGGACTAAGAAAATTTTAAAAAATTAAAAAGTTTACATTTCCATGTTTAGTAGTCAATAGGAAACCCTCAAGCCTTGTAGCATGCGTTGATCCTGTCAGGCATGTAGTGGATCAGTTTCCTACATTTTTCACACATCACTTTTTGTCATAGGCTTTGGACTGTCAGTCTTAGTTCTGCTCCATATTTGGGCTTCTGCTTTGCCAATCGATATGCCATGCTGTTCCATAGATTTTCAAGTGTTTCTCATTTAACAGAGGTTTGCGGAACTTGGGCCTGCTTAATTTAAACAGTTGCACACAGTTCACTCAGTTATGTTAATATTATCACAGGAAGACTTCAGTTCCCTGAGAAGATCACTGCAGCTAGCATTTATAACTTTTTTACAAAGCTGCAGCAGCCTACGGTCTTGTCTTAGAGATGTTTTCCTCAGACAGCCTGCCCTAGGCAGGTTGGTGATGGTTCCAAACTCATTATATTACTTGATTGTTTGTTGCACACATGTTTTAGACGCTCCAACAATATCAACAATTTGTCTTTGTGACTTTCCAGCCTTCATTAAACCAACAATTTGCCATTTTATTTGGTCTGATACCGATTTTTTACCCATCTTGACTCACAAACATAAAATGCATACAATAACTTCAAAATGATCACATTAAAATCAGCTGATTGGAGGAAACTGATGAAACAGGTGTGCCAACCCACTTCCATAGAGCTAAGAAATAACATAATGCTAGGACTAAGTAAAAAGAAGTAATTTTAAATATAGCTAATAAAAATCTAAAAAAGTCATCATTTTTTCTATTGATTAAAAAAAAATTAGCCCACTTAAAAGTTAAAGTGCTAATTTAGTAAGAAAAATTAAAGTTTTAATTTTTAAGCTTTGTGTCAAAACTTTTTGTAGACAAAAAAAAACCATAGCTCTATGTTCACCCATTTTTGAACTATAATTTTTTCTTTTTTAAAAAGTGTGCATTTTTTAGCTGTTTTTTGTTGTGCGCCTTAATATTACAAAAATTCTTAACTTATGAACCATTTGAGCTACAGTAATTTTATTATCACCAAAATCTTTCATTTTTATTGTATATCATCATAAAATTAAGAGAGAGTTAATACAGAAAAAAGTTTAAGAGCAGTAAACAAATTAGTTTATATTTTTAGTAAGATAAGGGTGGTCTTAAACTTTTTTCCGACACTGTACATAAGCGGATAACCTGAACGGTTAGTGAGATATGCTAGTAAAAAACCTACAATATTGGTTCCAGGCTTACTATGCTCTGGTAGTCCGAGGTCGAAGGTGGTCTTAAACTTTTTTCCGACACTGTACATAAGCGGATAACCTGAACAGTTAGTGAGATATGCTGGTAAAAAAACCTACAATATTGGTTCCAGGCTTACTATGCTCTGGTAGTCCGAGGTCGAATCCAGCCCAAGGAGTCGATACTTATTCACGCAGGCAGTGGGGGAGTCGGGCAGGCAGCCATAACCATTGCTCTCAACATGGATTGTACTGTGTTCACAACAGTTGGTACACCTGAAAAAAGAGCCTTTATAAAGAAGAGATTCCCACAGGTACAGTGTACTGACTGTCAACTGATGGCTCTTTAGCCATTTAAAAGTCTTTGTATCTCCAAGAACTAACACTCCTATTTTCATAAACATTATCAAATAACATTGTTAGTTAGTAAAATAACTTTAACTTGTATGCACAGTTTTTTACTGAACAAAAACTTTAGACATACTTGAAAAAATTGGAGAGTAGCTCCATTTTTTTCGATAATAACTGTCATTTTTTTCTTTGTCGGTTTTGAAAATTTAAGACTATGCGAAGGTATCAGAAGATGGAAGGTGTTTGAAGAAATGAAAAAAAAGTGTATTTGTTTCGATCACAGATTAACCTAACAATATTTCAAGTTGGCTTCCTTCCCTAGCACTAACATTATATTCTTTCCCAATGTTTCTACCCTGTTTTCATATAATAGTAATAATTATTATTACTATTCTAATAAATATACTTTATCTGTCTCAGCTGGATGACACTCACATTGGTAATTCCCGTGATGTGTCATTCGAGCAACAAGTAATGCTCCAGACAATAGGACAAGGAGTGGATCTTGTTCTCAATTCTCTAGCCGAGGATAAACTACAAGCATCGATTCGCTGCCTAGGCGAGCATGGTCGTTTTCTCGAGATTGGCAAGTTTGATATCTTAGCAGACAATCCACTTGGTGAGTGAGAGCTAAGCTATAGCAGCAACGAAAACATTTTTTATTGTGTTTAATTCAAATGGCTAATCATTGGTCTTTGATCAGTTTGTATAAATTTGTGTGAAAATGTGAAAAATATATAATCCACATCCCATAACTTTATATTTCAACTCAATGGAATAAGTGAAATTTAAATTTAATTCCAATAGCAACAATCATGTCTTGAGAATTAAGATATCGATGTTGGATGTCTAATAGCAGTGTAATTTTTCTGGTGGTTTTTATTGAGAATAAGCACTTCCGGAGAGAGTAGGCTTTTTGCACCATGGTTTAAATTTAATCCTAATTTTAAGGAAGGTTCTACACACCTTTAGTTGAGTAAAGTTACTAAATATTGGATGCAACTATATAATATAGTATTTTAAGGAAAACCTCGTTTCACTTTTTGGGGTATTTTATTATAAATTTGGAAGAAGGTACAGGAAAGATGTATAAAGAGACATATAAAAGGGAACAAATACATTATGGCTTTTGCAATGAAAAGAATAACACAGCTCACACTTTACACTACTGCCCCTGGACAAAGAAGTATTAGCTGCCTCTTAAAGAAAACCGATCGTTACCGCCCAATCCCCCACCCTAGGTTTCACTATATCAGAACTCATCAGGAAGGAGTGGGAAATGCGCAACGCAATTTCCTAAAAGAGGAAACCAAAAATCATTACAGGTAGAGAAAGTAAATTGGAATAATATCCTTCTTCACACCTTTCCTGTACCTTCTCCCAAATATATATATATATAAATAACTATTGAAGATTTAGTTACATAACCAAAACTATCTTGTCAAAACTTTGCTCAGCAGCCATGCTTAAGATAATATTTCTCAACTCTTTATTCCTCAACTCCATGGCATGCATGATAACCAAAAAGCTAGGTAGTTGAAAGAGAACCATGGAGTTTACAAAAATAACAAATACCAAAAGGGACAGATACTTTTTACTACTTTAAGATATCCCAAATTTATATTTTAAAATTCAGGCCTGGGCCTATTTCACAAGTAGATTAGGGTTTTCTAGTTAGTTATTTTTCAAAACACACCATGTTAACTTGGAACTACAGTGACAAAGCTGCCCCAGATGGAGTTGGGGATGACATTAAACAAACTGCAGTCAGACGTGTTGCTCAAGGTGAGGACATAGGCCCAGTCATTTGTATAGCATTGGTTGACAAATCAAGAAAATAAAATCTAGGGTTACTATATCTACAATTAATCTGCCTGCAAAAGTTTGGCGAAAGTAGTCATCTTTTGAACACTCGACTGCTTCCACTGAATCCCTGCCCGTAAGTGCAAACTTTAAAACCTGCTAGAACTTAACTTTTAAATGTGTATTGCTTGCCTGGTCACTAGTTAATTCAGATGTAATAAAACATCAGATTTGAAATAAATGTACAAATATTAATTTCATTATTTTAATCATTTAAGCACTTCAGAGTTATTTAAAAGTTTCTCTTTGTATCTATTTATAGTATTAATCCTGTGCTAAATAACCTCAACGCCATGTTAGTTATTTCTTTTCCATGTGACATGTAAAATTTAAATATTCCATGTGGATTAAAATTTTCAGCCATTCTATGGTTCTCACAGTGATTTACACATTAAGATACAATGGTTGTGATTTTTTTTATCCTGTGACAAATGTTTACATTCATTTTGCCACTCTTATTTACCATTTCTGTAGAATGACCCAGTTATGTAATGGTTTTGTGCAGGTCTAGGTATGTTCCAAAAAAACACAACCTTTCATGGTGTGTTGCTGGATTTGCTTTACCCAAACGAAGATCATGCCGATTTGAAAATACTAAAAACTCTCATGGAAAATGGGATAAAAAGTGGTGTGGTACAGCCTCTGCCTGCAACTGTTTTCAATAAAACTGAAATAGAGCAGGCGTTCAGGTTGGTTAAACTCATAAGTCATAACTTATTCTAGAGCCTCTAGTATCATTATTGTTGTATGCTGATAAATGCCTTTGTTTACACATATAATAAATATGATTAAGAAGAAACATAACAATAATTGATTTCATAACTAAATAATAAAATATTTGCCTCTTATATTAAAAAAAACACACTAGAATATCTCACTTAATAACATTAAAATCAATATATGTGCGGGCTGACGCTTGCATGTGCGGCATAACCATTTTTCTCGGTTAAACTTCTTGATGGGTGTCTATAATTGTAAAATCACTGTTACAAAATATTTTACCTCATACGTTAGCTAAGATATTAGACACAGCAGTCAGCACACACACTTACTACTTGTCTAGGCTATATGTATATATATATTAGACTAATTAATTTGTTATGAGGAAGGAGGTATAAGAAATATACCAACATTTATGTGTGGGAGGAGTGAGGGGAAAATCGCCCAAAATAAACCTTGCCTGGATTCGAACCTAACCTCCCAGTCTCCGGCAAGCCAAGCTAGACGAGAGCATGTGCCCAGGGGTGCGGGTAATATTCTTCTTCAGAAAATAAATAATGTACTTATAAAATTTCAGTATTGGATACTGTACATAATAGGGACAAATTAGTGTTGATTAAATTTATATTCATAATATTGTAATTAACTTGTTTTATTTATTACTCTTCAAGTGTTGCTGCCTGCCTCCCCAAAGGCGCTTCTTGTTAGGGATGATCGCGGAGGAAGGTTAAGGAGTGATTGAGAAGAGAAAATTAAATCTGGTTTTTACAGTTTTTATAAAAAATATACTGGGTAGAGTATAAAACAAATGATGTGATGATAGTCATGTCTAAAATAAGAGATAGGTTATAATGGAGACTGTCATGTCAGCAACCAGAATTAGAGTAATGCCGGGATCACGATCAACTTAACGTAACTTAACGTAAAGGATCTCCTCGTGTTTTTAAATGGAAGCAATCAGGATGCAGTTAACTTAACGTTGACTTGCAGTTAACTTAACCTTATAGAGGTCCTGGGAGGTCTTTCACGTTAACTAAACGTTACTTGAAGGGTATCACGTGATCCAGCCAGCCAATCATTATGCGAGTGATGTTTAGAGGGCTATTTATTAATTCATTTGTTGGTTTTATGACTAAGGTAAGCTTTAGTTCTAGTGATCGGACATATAATTAAAATAAGCGCTAGTATCGTATCATAATAGAACGTTATAGAACAGACTCAATTCAAATATTGTAAAGAAGTTAAAACCACAAAGCTTTTATTATATAAAATGGAATAATGTATTGCTTTCAAAAAAGATCCTTGTTATTAAAATATAAATCAACTAACAAAATCATGATTGTAATAGCATTAAAGTCTGCTCAAAAAGTTTAATGATTATCTATAATATCAGTAGAAAACAGTGAACATTCACAGATCATAAACACTAATCTAATTAGTACAAATAACAGATCAAAACACATACTCTAGAATGGAGATGCTTGGTTTGATTTGTTACGTTAAGTTACGTGAATCGTAATCACACATCAGTTTTTTTAAGTTGAGTTAACTTTAAGTGAACATTACTTTAAGTTAAAAGTTAAGTTGATCATGATCCCGGCATTAGTAGGACATGGGTCAATACCCGGTAAGTCCGTTCATCTCCGCTGATGTCCATCCACACCGCTGCATAGTGGCTTTCATATACAGTTTTTGTGTGTGTCAGTTAACTCTACTACTGTCCGTTATTCTCTAAGTTAGTTACATTAAATTTTGTCTCCACCTTTAAGTCTTAAAACATAGCAACATCGAGCCTCTTGAGCTAGACACAAGACTTTCGTATCTAACTCTCAGGAAGGGGTCTGTTACCAACCGACCAATTAACTGATAACTTCATATTTTTGTGTTACAAACGTTGTTTTAACACATGCAGTAACAATCTTACCCGGCACTGACTAACTAAACACATTGTGCATGTTGTTTGGAATTACAGTTATTGTTTTGATATTGAATGTCGTTGTTGCTGACAGTGGACGACTACTTCGGTAATATTTACATTACAAAATGAGTAAGAGAGTTAAGTCATTAGCAAATACTTATGAAACAGTTTTACGAGTTTTATTACTCACAAAAAAAAGGGGGGAATAAATTATGAAACTTTAATTTTAAAGAAGATTTGAGATTACTTTTAAAATTGCACTTATAAAGTGTTTTTTTAAATATATTGACAGATATATGGCTGCAGGTCGCCATATTGGCAAGGTGATAATTCTTATTAACGAAGAGAAACAACTCAACAGTACGATTTTGTCTCAACCTAGAGTTTACTTCCAGTCAGACCAGGTGTGCATTGTTACAGGTATGGTTTACCTTTATTTATTTACAGTAATAAATCATTGATGAAGTATCTTTATAATGAGGCTTAAATATATAAACTAGAATCTCAGTTTTCCGAGGTTAGTTTTATTAGGTCTTTATTTAGTCACGCTAATAAAAATGGCATAATTTTGTTAAATATTTAAGGTAAAAGATATTCAATTGTTTGGTTATAAATTACTCTTGAGTGTAACTCTCCTATTATCTTAATTTGATGCTACTAACTGAGATATTCTATCATTCATTAATATTTTCTTTTTACCAAAATTAAAGTGTTGAAACCCAAGTTTGCAGAGCCCCAATGAACAGTGCCGTAGCCATGATTTCATTTGATGGGGGGGGAGGGGGACGGGGGGTTCTAAAGGAAAGTTTCACCTTCCCCCATCTATCGGTCTGATCTTAACCCCCCTCCCCCATCCGCCCCAACCACCCCTGTTGTGCAATCCCTCTTCGCCCCCCACACCCCACCCCCGTCCTCTTGCAACCAGTGCAAGTACACATAGACATTGTGTTAAATCACAGAGCTCATAACTAAAACAAGCATACCATGGTATTGATAGACTATAGTCTATAGGTTATTGAATATTTTCAAGCATAGATACCATAATAGAAAAATACTAAAAATATTTTTTTTTTCTAAAACACATAAAAATATAAGCAACAGATTAAAATGAAATAAGAACAGTCTTAAGTAGCTATTTAAGTTTACTTTAAAAGAAAAGTTATTCACAAGTCAAACGTACTGAAACACATGTGTAATAATGAAGTATATACAAAGATCAGTTTGTAGTTTATTCAAATAAGTGAAATAGTTACAAAATTATTTATTATTATTTAATACAGTTCATAACAACAATTGCCTTGCCTGTTTTCTTGCCATGATGTCCAAAACAACTGTCTGGATTGACGTAAATCTCCCAGTGACATGAAAAGATAGCAAGAGCATGCGTATGACGTGGCAGGCTCACCCACGTGATGAATGATGCCACCTCCATGTGGCCTAGCTAGGGATGTTCCAGTACTACTAATACAATACTAGTATCTTTACTTTTATTTATTTAAAATTGTTTGGAATAAAAATATTCTGTACGTTTATGAATTTCCACTAAGAAAGACAGTTAATAACTCGTGTATTGTGGAACTAAATATTGCGCTCTATGGACCCGCTTAAAAATAACTTTTTCACGTGTAAATAAAATTTGTACTAAATTGTGCCACTTAAAAATAATTAGATTTAATTAACTTTGAGGAGTGTGCCAACATACTCAAACAGTTACTATTTTTAATATTTGAGACGAAATTATTGTAGCCAGATCACCGCTCTAGCAAGGAACCAGCCAGACTTATCTTGTGCTTTGCTTCAAATTAATTCAATTTACTTGTGCAGTTGTGTTTCGGTCTTGCTAAGTATCGTCCTTGCATATAATAAAATTAACTTCTACTGTCTTCTAATGCCTGTGAGCCAAGATTTCGGGGGGAGGGGGGTCGGGTGGAGGGGGCTTTGGACCCTCAGCACCTCCTCCCCCTGCCCACATCCTTGCAATGAACTTACTTTTGTGTGCACGTGTGTGTGTATTGATATTAAGGGAAATGCTACTTTCAGTAAATAATTTAATAAATATTTTCCTATGAAACAATTGATTAATCAAGTTTTACCATAACCAACCAAAACAAAAGATAGTAAAAATAGGTTTTATTTATTTATATATATATATTGTATGTCACTCAAATTCAATAGTTTTCTCAAAACACTGTTTTCACATTTTCTTTGGCTACGTAGGAGAGAAGGCAAAAATGGCTCCACTTTGTCAACAATATATTAAAGATAATAAATAAATAGCATACCATATGGTAGGTATAAAATCAATTGAATAATTAAATAAAGCACCAATCTTTTTTTTATTACCTTAAGCTATAGACAGTAGATTATAGAATATAACTACTGTCCCCATGAAAGATTGTTATGGGAAATATTACCAACCTCAAGATTAAACTTAACTTAGTTCAATTCCAGGTGCAAGAACATGGTAACCTAGTTCAATTCCAGGTGCAGGAACATGAACCAATTCCCTCATGTATATGGGTTTT
This sequence comes from Timema bartmani, assembly GCA_902151455.1. Classification (NCBI taxonomy): domain Eukaryota; kingdom Metazoa; phylum Arthropoda; class Insecta; order Phasmatodea; family Timematidae; genus Timema; species Timema bartmani. Next base: position 14,437 of record CABFWB010000620.1, on the reverse strand, counting down.
GCTTTGTACCTGAATAATACCATTTCTGATACTAGAGCTATGAATAAGATATACACTATTATATTTTTAATTAAGTTAGTTTTAAGTTGTGTACCATCAGACATCTTAGCCCAGTCATGAATGTCTGTCTACTGAACTAAGAGTTCCAAGTTTATTCTTGGAATGAACAAAAAAATGTATCATTAGTGAAATTTAGGTTTCCCTTTTCCACATAAATGATGAATTAACTACCAGGCAATTTTGAAAAACATTTTGTTTTGGTAAGGAGAGTATTAAATATAACTATAATCAATCAATTTAAAAAGTGTATGTTAAATTCCCAAAATAATAAAATATAGTTGTGTTCTAATATAACACTGTGGCCCTATAAATCCCATATTAGTATCATCATCATCATCATCATCATTATTATTATTATGATTAATATTATGCTATGTAATATAAGCTCTTAAAAACACTAACAAATAGAGGAATTAATTTGACTCATATAGAAATCATTTTGTTCATGCTATTTTGATTGTGTGTTTATTAATAAATCTATCACATTCTTATTATGAATTGTAAATATAAGTAAAGTGTGTTATTAAATTCACTATTATAAGGTTTACACATCATATTTATGTATATTGATTGACTCCAGGGGGCCTGGGTGGTTTTGGCCTGGAGCTGTGTGGTTGGCTGGTGGACTGTGGCGCACGTAAATTAGTGCTGACCTCTAGGAGCGGAGTGCGAACCAACTACCAAAGGTTGTGCCTTCGTCTATGGAAGAAAGCAGGAGCAGAAGTGTTGGTGTCGACAAATGATGTGTCAACAACTCGGGGGACACAAACACTTTTAGAACAGTGCGGTAGATTGGGGCCTGTTGTAGCCATCTTCCATCTTGCTGTGGTGAGAACATTATGTATTTCATGGTGCCTTGCTGTGAGTAGGAGAAACAAGTCGCTACTTAAAACACTGACCCGCAATCTTTGAATATCTCCAGGGTATTTGACCTCTAATTCTCTATGATAATAAGAGCTTTATGGAACAAAGATCATCATGATTAATAATACTCTTGTCGAGGGAGTTTATTTTTATTTTTCAAATGGGTGTTGATGTCTTCAGTGAGAACAACAGGGGTGCATAATATTTCAGAATGCACGAACGAAGTTTGGGGGAAATTAAAGAAGTCCTGGGGAAATTTGGGTCAGGGAAAAGTCCAACAATTTTGTTGACGTTTTAGTACATTCTGGTTCTGATTTGGTAGTTTCATTTGTATGAAAAATAAAAGCTGATGACACTCAACACCGACACTATGAGTATGTGCCATAGTGAGGTGGGTGTTTTGTAGCTATGGCGGGCAGGCGGTGGAGTGTAGGGAAGGGTGAACAATGTTTTATTTTAGTTTGAATTCAGTCACCCGTTATATCGCGGCCTAATTACACGGCGATGCGCATGAAGTTTATTTAAACTCATGACACGTGTATTGTAATAATTGTGTACCCATGAAATTGTTGTTTTTAGTGGACCTATTAAGGTTTGTACATTGTACAATAGATAAATGTTTATAAAAAATTAGATGGTTTAGTGAAACAAGTGTTTATTATGTCGATTTTAAGAGCAAACAAGATGTCAACTGTGCTTATTGTGAATGGTATGGCAAACCTGATAAACTCGGATAACACGTATCTAATAAACATCCCCAAGGAAAACCTAGAAGTAAGGAACAAGGAAGTATTGCAAGTTTTGTAAAATGTAAATTATGTGATCAGGGAAAACTCATGGTCGTAAATAACGATAGTATTTCCCCTAGTGTGGTTGATAGTGATGTACCTTGCAGTGGCGAGTCCACGAAAAAACGAAAATTCTATGAAAATCAACAATTAAACCAAGGCCTCGCGGAATTACACTCCATTGCCTCTTACTACTACTACTACTACTACTACTAATAATAATAATAATAATAATAATAATAATAATAATAATAATAATAATAATTATAATAATAATATTTAGCACTGCGTCTTACTACCCGTTCGGGTTATACGCTTAAGTACTAATTACGCTAATGGATTAGGAATTGGGAAGGTTGAATTTAGAGGAAGTGATCCCGCATTTGCGTGGAAGGAGAGTGGAAAACCATTTAGGAAAAACCACCCCCAGTTCACCCGACTGAGATTTGAACCTTGATCTCCCCGTCCTCTGCGGTCAAGCTCAACACGACTAGCGCGTTAGCCAACTACGCCACCGAGGCGGGTTGCCTCTTACTCTCAAGATGTAAGATTAAATGTTGGTACTGGTAAGGCTACTGGTATCAATGAACAATTAATAACAATATGTAATGCACACAAGGAAATGGGAAGGTTACCATTTCTTGGAGACAACTAAATCTTTTATAAGGTAGGTACTATAAAAATAACTATAATTAAAAATATATTTAAATTTGAATTGTCCAAACTATGTAGTATATAATAATCCTTATTTCCTTTTGCCTTTATAAAATATTCAATGTTTTATTTTGAGTACTATGGTTTTTGGGGAAATTTTTTTATGAAAATGTTATGTTCTGGGGAAATATTGGATCTCTGAACATATTCTACACCCCTGGAGAACAATACTATTCAACACACAACAGGCTATCAGAGAATATGAATGAACAATCTTTGTTTCGAAAACCACCAATCATTAAAATCTAGACTTATTTTAAGACAAAATCTATTAATTATCTTTGAAATATAGCATTTGGTAAATTATATTATATTTAATACCTAAATTTACGTAGTTATGCAAAATATAATATTTTTATACAACATTAAACTTTTTTTTTACTATTCGAACCGGCTTCGGGAATATTTCATATTATTCAATTCAACTTAGCTTCAAATTGAGAAAGTAGATTTTGCACATCCTTAGTAATTAATGATACAGTCTACGGATGTCACTTAAGTTACTCTCTAATTTTGGTCCTTCTTTTATGGTACGAGTCAAATTCCAGAAATCTAGAGTTAACGCTGATTATACAACAGCTTAGAAGGCTGAGTTTGTGAAATAATCATAATAATAATAATAGTAATAATAAGGTTTACAAGCAAATATATATAACTTAAATAAAGCTACATAGCTTTACATTTTTCCCAGGTGATGGAAAATGTAAAATCTAAGTGTTTAACTAAAAACAATTTTTTTTTTAATGTGTGCGATGCATTTTTTAGCTTAGCTTTATTTTTCTAGGTGTTGAATGATGGATTGTTTGAGAATCAGACATCTCAGTCTTTCAGCAAGGTGTGGGCTCCCAAAATGGCGGCAACTCAGAACCTGGACACCGCATCCCGTCAACAGTGTCCACATCTTCAATACTTTGTGGTGTTCTCCAGCATTAGCTCGGGGAAAGGGAATCCCGGACAAACCAACTATGCACTTGCAAGCTCGGCAGCTGAGCGACTGGTGAGAATTAACATTTATTACTATCTCTCGACAACTTGGAGAGAAAGTATTGTGAGTGTCAAAAACATCGAACTTGAGATTTTGATAAATGGTGGTTTTCACAATGTTTGTCTGTCCATCTGTACCTCGAGCTAGAGCTGAAACTATTTTTACCGATTGGGTTAAAACTTGGTATTTGGGGTTTTCATAAGGTCGCCTCCCCCCCTCCCGAGGTTTATGTAATTAGATATCTAATCCTAAAATTAAGGGTAGTTTAATGAAGGGCAAAAAGAGAGAAAATCGATTTCCTCAAAGATCGCGCTAACGATTTTGATTAAATTTGTATATTTAGACACCATTTCATCATAAACAATATGAAAACTCTCATATTATCATTAAATTGAGTTTGAAAATACTTTAAATGAAGGAAATTTCCCAATTTTTATCATTTCTTCGCAACTATTTGAGATATGAAATAACTTTATCATTTTAAAGTTGTAATACTATTAAAGGTAAATCTTTTATTTGAAATATATATTTTATAAAACCAATGATTTTTCTAAACTATAAACAAATATATTACTTTTTAATTCAGGTCTTTGAAAATGAATTTGATTCTTATGCTCTTTGGTGGACGAAGATGTTTCTCTTTTCTCAAATTTTCTGTAACAATATTAATAGTTCCTAATGCCATAAAGTAAGAAGGAAACAGTGTATATTATTTCATTTGTGATCTTTGGTGTAGTGTTTCTACAACAATGTATAGATCTATTATTTTGTTTTACAAGTCTTACAAGTGTTTAGTAAATATTTATTTTAAGATAAATTGCGGTTCACCATACCATCTATTTTTTATAGTGGTGGTTCTTGTTAGTCAGTTTACATCTGTTATAAATATTTAGCTTGAGCGACCCCCCCAACCCAACACATTCCCCATGGGTGCACTACTGATTTATATACAAACATTACCTATATTTATGTCACAGTAATTGCATGAATGGTTAGAAAAATCTATTGAGATGGATGAGATTCTTTACGCTTGCCAAGTTCATCAATATTCGGAGTTATCTTGCTTAGGTACAGACGTAAGTCGTCTTCAACATCCAGCTTGTTTGAATATTTTGTTTTGATAGTGGTTAAGGATGAAAAACCAGTTTCACATAAATATGTAGTTGTAAAAGGCAACAAATATGTAATGGCAATGTTAGCCAAAGTTGGACATTCTTTTTCCATCACAATCCAAAAGTGATTTTATAAAATAAATGCTTTTCAAAGCAGAGTTACAAGATTTCTCAGTCAATTAATCTGTATTTGACAAAGTAAAGTCACACATTTCTTTCTACATTAAATGTGAACAGGTCATGAATTTATTCGTTGTATTCCGCAGGAGGTGAAAAATACTGCCATATAAGAGTTTGGAGAGTACTGAGATGGACAATTTATCTGTTGTTTGATGTCATTAAAGTATTCAATCGTTTACTCATGTTCTGACCAAAATTAATCCAGCCTTGGCGTTTAGTCAGAGTTTTTTGATCGTTGCTTGTGTTTTGTTTTCAACAAAGAACTGATTGATGTGTTCACCCCATAGCTAAAAGTTCTGCACTTTTTTTTTAAATCAGCCAAACTATGTCTTATAGTCGTGAAGAAAGGTAGGGTAAAACCTCGTGGTCCATGTCCTATATTAATAGTACTACCTGAGTTTGGGTATTTCAGGTGGAGCAACGGGTGGAAGCAGGTTTATCAGGCCTAGCCATCCAATGGGGAGCAATCGCAGATGTTGGTTTGGCAGCACACTTGAAAGGAACTCTAGAGTCATCTGGAGTGGTCCATCAGAGTGTAACCTCCTGTTTGGAGATTTTAGAGAAATTTCTGTTGACTCCAAACCAAGGAGTGGTGGGTAGCTTTGTCGTGAAAAAGACTTCATTGGTTGTAGGTGGAAGTGGAAACGAGGAGTTATTGAAGAATGTTTCCAAAATTCTCAGTGAGTTGCTAATTTTTTTTTAACTTAATATAAGTTTTACTTAACACCTGTTAATGAATTTGTGATAGTTTGCAAATATTTGTATTGTTGATTAATTTGTTGGAACCACACAATTTTGTGGCTTTGAGTTAAGTTAATTTTCAAGTCTAGTGGACTGAAGAACCCACCACATCACACAGCTGATTATCTGGGTAATTAGATACAAAGCTAGATCATTAATGAGGGTGTCCAGCGATCTGAAAAACATATAAGTGTCAGGGAATTTGCTTGTTCAGTTTAAAGTCATGGAAATGTCGAAGAATGTTATCAAATTTCTGGAATGTTTTTATTTTCACTAAGAAAATATGCAACTTTAATTTACAATAGTCAAAATAAAATTTTTCTTCCAATTAAGACTCACTATGAATCTCTTTTAGCACAGTTGTCCCAGTTGAACATACTAATCTCGATTTTCGTGTCATCTTTCTACCCCTCTATCATACATTTTATGCCAAAGTTGAGTCAACTTATGCACATGTGTGAAAATTTGATTATGTAATAAAAAGAATAAACTCAAGAAGAATGTGTCTTACAACAATTTGAGATTGTAAAAATGCAGACAACTTTTTTATCTTTTTAATGGCTTAATATGATCTCGCTGAAATCTAACTTAGATCCCAATATCCCATCACTTTAGGCAGAAATTCTTTAATCCCTTCATAAAGTGACACAATTTTATATTGTATATGTTATTACATTAAGCTGCGATCTTAATAAAACAATGTTTATATATAATGGCCTTAAAAACAAATTGGCTCTGGAAAAGTCAGAATATTTTAAAATAGTTTGGCTGTACACCCTGTTAATAAAATGTATGATCATATTTCAGATGTAGATGACATATCAAAGCTGTCACCAACAACATCGTTAGTCCAGCTTGGTATGGACTCCCTTATGCAAACAGAGATCCGCATGGGTATCGAGCGGTATTGTGGAGTCACTCTCACTCTAACCAACATGCGAGCACTGACCGTGGGGCAATTACTCAGCATTGTGAAAAAAGAAAGCTATGGCGGTGAAACAACACTACTTAACGACATGACGGATTTTTTCAAGATTGATCCTTCTTTGTTTAATTTGATCCCGAAAGAGGGTTTGGTTTGTCTCAAGTCAGGTGAAGGGGAAAGACCTTTGTTCCTAGTGCACCCTATAGAGGGTAGCGTCAAGAGTCTGAACGAGCTTGCTGCTCACGTGGAGGGTCGGGTGTATGGCCTGCAGTTCACCAGGGATACACCGCGTGTCTCACTCCAAGATATGGCTACTTTCTACTTGAAGGTTGTTCATTATAGTGTTTTGTTTTGTTTTTCATGTATTTTATGTGCCTGGATGCCTAATACAAGTTATCTTTTAAATTTAGTAGAACCCAAACCACTCATATCTTGACCCACATTGAGTTCAAGCTGATGGACAGATTCTGAAGATGAATTAAAATGATCAGAACAAATAATAATTTTTTTTCAAGTTGAATTCAAAGGAATATTTTTTTAATCATCGCTTCCTACTACCTATTCAGGTTATCTACCCATATGGCAGTTACTCTATTGGGATTGGGATGAGCAAGGAAGTATTTTTTTAGAGGTAATCTACCCGCATTTTCGTGGAAGAATAGTGGGAAACCATTTAGGGAAAATCACCCTCAGTGGACCCGACCAGGATTAAAACCTCAATCTCCCTGTCTTCAGCAGGCCATTCTAACGCGAGATTGACGCCATAGACCATTTGGCCTCTGAAGCGGGTTACAAGAATAATTAATCCACCTTAAGAATGTCTGGTATAGTTGCATATAGGTGACTGCGAGTACTTGAACTTGTGGTTATCTGCTCCTCCCATCTCTTCCTTGGTCTCCCTTGCGGTCTCTTCCATCCAAATTTCAATTTAATCATTCTCTTTGTGATTATTTCCTTTTCCATTCTCGTTACCTATCCATATCGTCTCACCCTTACCTCCTTTATTATTTCATGTACCCCCTGTAACCCAACTTGCCTGAACATCTTCATTTCTAATCTTATTTATCCTGGTGATAGATAAAGAGATATCATTTTCCTCTGAACTTCATTCTCTTGGCCTCAACCTTCCATGTCTCTCTTGCATCCAATGTTCATGTTTCTGCTGCTGCATACAAAACTATGGGTACGCACTACCCCCCTACACGGAATTTGGTTACACTTTAAAAGGATACTTCTTTTTTCTATAGCACATACGCACATTTGAACCCTATCCCTGCTATACTCTTTCTCATTATATCTTCTCTACCGCCACCCTTTGCCTCATTCATGAGAGGGTACCCCCCTGCTTAACTCAATTTTTTAGTCCATACCACTCCATCCATCCTATCTCCACCTTTGCACAACCTACATTAGCTTTATACATACGCGCTTTACTACTTTCAAATTTACTCCATACAATTGTATGTCTTTTCTAGGTCTTATCTTCTTTCTTGTCATCAATCTCACTTCACACTCCACCATGCTAAATTTCATCCCACAATCTTTCACAACCCCCCTCCCGTTTCCTTACTACTCTATTCATGACTATTTCCTTTAATATCTCTAAGAGTAGTGGTGAGAGGGTACTCCCCTGCTTGACTCTATTTTTTAGTCCATACCACTCCGTCCATCCTTTCTCCACCTTTACACAACCTACGTTAGCATCATACATACTATTTACTCTCATCACCACTTCTCTTTCTACTCCACCCTCCTCCATCATTTTCCAGACTTTCTTTTTATCCTGACTTTCATAATGCCTTTTCCATTTATCGTCCATGAACGCCATTACCGGGTCCTTTCCATATTCATATCTCTTGTCCATCAGTTGTTTAATTGCAAATATTAAATACATCGCTTATCTCGTCTCTCTGAACCCATTGCTCCTCCTTCATCTTAACTTTATACTTTTCCTCATTCTCCTTTCCAAAATATTTTCATACATTTTTGCTCATTAACACATCAGTGCTTATTTTTTATTACTGCATCATACTACCTGTTCGGGCTATAAGCTCACATCATTGTTATTCTTATTTAATTTTCATGCCTCTTCCTATCCCCTTTCTTAGATATTGGTACTATAATGCCTTTTGTCAATTCCTTTGGCATTTTTTTCTCCTTCCACACTGCCCTTAATACCCTAGTCCATACCACCACCGTACTTCCATTTATGTTAATCTCTCCTCATGCACCCCTTTCTTTTTCTCTTCTTATCCTTATTCAGCTTATAAATCTCCTTCCTTGTTGGTATTCAACAATTTCTCAACATACATTTTCCACAAATTCCTGACCTCTTTCCATTAATTACTCATCCCACTTGATTGTACAACACTCTTTTGCTTCAATCCACATCCATCTATAGCATTTTAGTACAGTCTTCTATTCATGCTTTTCTCTCTTCCTTTACTATCCTTTTGTCATTTCTCCTTTTCTCCCTGTACTTATTCTCTGATTTTCTTGTTCTTTTTGTAAGCCATTCTCTAAATGCTTTGTTGTTTGCATTTTTGCTTCCTTTACTTTATCGTTATACCATTTTGTTTTCTTTCATCTCCCCTTACCACTAATTCCTCCACACACCTCCTTTGGCTCTTCTAAACATTCTTCAAACCTTTGCCTTACCCTCTCCTTCTATTTTAACCTTTGGCAGTGCCTTTTTAACTCTTGTTTGAAAGGCCACTCTCTCTTCTTTACTTAGCTTCTATACTATTATTCTGTTTGACATCCTGTTCCCCATCCTTTCATGTCTGCTACCAGCAACCTATGATCCCCATCCAGAGACACACTTGGTATGAGACCTTTATATTTTACACATCTTTGCGTCCCTTTTTAAGTGGAAACAGTCAATTACTGACTTTTGTTCACCACCTCACTGTTATATTGTGTGTGCAGGTCCGGATTAAGGCAAGGGGTTTAGGAGCTACAGCCCAAGGGCCTCCGGGAATTAAGTGAATTTTATTTTTGAATGGAGGATGATTATGATTAAAGAATAAATATTGCACATAGCTTACTGTACAGATTGTATAATACACAAAACAATACACAAATAGAATTAAATATGAACACAAAGTCATCTGTAATGTATATTTGTTCACAAGCACAGACTAAACTTCAGAAAGACCTGCTGATGGCTCTAATGGGGTGGGAGGTATGACTTAGAATTACCATATTTATTACTAGGGGGAAAGTGGGACTGCTCACACTTCATGCGAGGCAATGGGGCATTCCTGACATTCCTAGAGTAAAATACTGTGTATGGACTGCTGTTTTCAATTTTTGTCTCTGTTTAGAGATTTGTGTGCATAAATATGCATCTCCATCAATGTGCGTGTCCATTATTGGAAAAGTCTGCTATCAGGAAGTTGTTTTTCACTGTAAGAGCCCCATGTTATTTTGCCATGGAAATTTAAACTGTTTGCTATAAAGAAGAATCCACTATTCATAGGTATCCATTGAGATATATTTTACTGTTATAGATAAATAATTATTTGTATGAGAAATTTCATATACTGCACTTTTCTTTCTTTTTTTCTTGTTTGACATCAGAGAAGTTTGCAGTTATACCTTATACATCATATTACAAATAAGTAGGTTAAATATTGGAAAGTTGTTCCATACAAATCACAAATGAATTGGTCAACAAATCTTTCAGAACTTGACTTGGCCATATAGAAATATTCATTACTTAGATAAAACCAAAAAAATGTTATAAACTATGTATAATCTCAAGTGTTAAAAATTTAAAAAAATACTTTACTTAAATATTCATTCATATCAATTGGTACTTTTTTAGTTTTATGTTATTTTATGTTTTGTGAAGTAATAACAAGGTTTGGTTAATCATCGTAATGTGCAGATGGTGAGACAGTTACAACCTGCTGGTCCCTACACCTTGGGAGGCTACTCTATGGGGGTGTCTATAGCCTTAGAGATGGTCCTTCAACTGGAGCGTCAACACCAACAGACGAGCCTACTGACGCTGGACCAAATACCGAGGCTTGATCTATTGGCAAGAAAGATCTCCTGGGGGGAAGTGATACTATTACAGCAGTTGGTGATGTTCTATTGTCCGGACATGAATCATGTGGAGGTTAGTGAGGGGGGGAAACTGTAAACAATCTTGAATAGAATATATTTAATATTTCAATTGTATCAATTATATTATATCAATATTTATTATATCAATTGTATCAATAAAGTAATACAATTTTATTGACGTTCGACTATTTTTATTATTTAGCACAGCAGCTTGTTTAGGTTATACGCATATGTATTAATTACATTAATGTGCTAGGAATGGGAATGGTTGAATTTAGAAAGACTGTACCCACATTTGCTTAGAGGTAGAGTGAAAACCCATTTAGGGAAAATCACCCTCAGTACACCTGAATGGATTTGCTTGTTAGGACGATCAAGCAGCTCATTTACAAGAAATGACGCAATAAAGTTAGTCGCATCAAAGTCTGGCCGAAGTCTATTCCTGGGCAGACTTCGGCTGTATTTTGGTCATACTTTGATGATATTCTTCAAGATGGCATGGCGAGCATTGATTATTGATTATCGAGATAGCATGTATTTAGGTATTGCTTTGTTTTTGTGACAGATTATGGTGGGCCTAGAGTGTCAAGATTTCAGTAAGCCAACTACTCAATTAATGAACATTGGAATAATATAACAGATACCAATGAAACGCCTATGAAAGTATATAGCCTACTGATCAAACCACACTCACATTTTGGAATTTATCATTAGAGTTAAATTCTTGGTTATTTCTTACCACACTCTTTTTCAATGCTATACTTGCATCTGTTATTTTATTTTCTAAAATCATAATTCTTGATTCACTTCATATGCTATATATGTTCTTCCTTATTAAAACCATGCTTTTCATCTTTTCTGCCATTTTAACAAATCTTTGTTCGTTTATAATCGGTTTTGTTAATTTTACAAGTAAAATTGTCACTATATAATGCAGGGGATGTAGAGAATTCTATTTCTCACCGGGGTGTGTACCTTTGTGTAAGATTTCCTCATGGGATTGTTAGCCAGATGTTCTAGCGAGGCATCTGAGAGACATGACTTGAACCTTGCTTCAACTTTACTTTTACCTGGCTGGTACTTTGTCCTTGTTTAGCATGATTCTTGTATACCAGCCATCTTTTGTTATTTTCTAAAAATTTAATGTTAGAAAAACCTATGGGCTCATCTGCCAAATTAAGATATCTGGTTTTATACCCTTCTTATGTTCAAACAAATGTAATTGCAAAATAGAGTATCATGAATACCTTGTATTAAATATGTTTACTTTAATATGAATAATAAATACCAAGTAGATTTTAATCACACTAACCTATATACCTGAAAGAGATGGGGTGTAATGAGGTGAACTGGATAGAATTAGTTCAAGAGAGGGTTAGGTTGCGTACTTTTGTAAGTACGGCAATGAACTTTCAGTTCCTATTGCCATAGAGTAAGAGTAGGTAGGTAAGCTTATAAAGTATTATAGTTGTTCTTGGTTTTTCAGTTGGAACATAAATTGACTAGCTTGAACGACTGGCCAGCCAGATTGAACCACTGCCTGGATGCTGTGAAGAATCAAGTGAATTCGGCCGAACAACTCACAGAGATCAAGGAGGTGCTGGAAGGCCACAGGTGGAAATTCCAAGCTCTACTTAGCTACTCCCCAAACATGGACATCACTATCAGTGGAAGTGTGTTTAGGATCACAGCTCGGGAAGGAGTTGTACGAGAAGCTGAAGATGATGACTTTGACTTCAACCAGGTTTGTTCATTTCAGTATCCTCTACTATGGCTGGTGTACATGTTACACACATATTGTCTTTAGAGTTAATGTTAAAAGTAGATGGCATAATTTTTTTAAATGTCAAAAGCACCCAAACACGAAAAAAACATAAGATTTCTCATGAAAATACTATCATTTAAAAAAATATTAGCTCTACGGTTTAATTCACCTGTAATTAATTATGTTCTTTGTATGTAAAATAGTTTTTAATGAAGCCCTATGTGGATCAACATTTAAGTCAGGTGGTAGGGCATTTAAATGCCTGATTATCTTTGGTATAAATCTCTTGTCGAGTACTAACATACTACTACCACCTGCCTTTTTCAACCAAAACTTCCTAAAGCCCTCTTCATGCCACATCCCTTGACATGAGTTAAAAAAACAACGGGGCCAAACATAAAAAAAACCAAAACTGTTCACAAAATATTGCATATAAATTTAACCAACTTGAAATTAGGCCTAGATATTGAAGATTTTTAGTTTAGTATTCTTTACAATATAACTGTTTATATGAATAATATTACGAGTAACACCAGTTTATTAAATGTTAGCCCCGCATCTAAATACAAATATGATTTGGCAACTCTGTCGAGAATAGCTTCTTCTACCCCTGGAGTAGAAGGGTGAAAATCCAAAAGGTGTAATGACAACTATAAAAAAAAAATATTTGTTACAAAGTGAGGTGAATCTTAATAAGGGAGGGGAAATTAATAAATAATATTTTCTCCGCGCAAGAAGCATTCATGTAGGTTTTATTTCTTTGGTAGAGCTATTATTAAACTTACAATAGTATATAAACGTTTGGTGTTTATTTTTATTAGGTCTCCAATAAAAGTTTTGGGGAGACTAGTCTCATAGTCTCTCCCGACGCTGTACCCCTGAGCACTAAGAATTTTGAGAGAGGTATTAGTGTACAGGGGCATCACACTAAATATATTGGGGAAGGGAAAGTGGGGGTGACAGTGAATTTCCTAACTCTAGGCATTCTGAAATTTTAAAAATGTCCAGGTGATTAGGTGATAAGGGCATCGTTTAGAACACTGGGGATCTGGGGGTTATGGAATACCCCCACGTTATTTGGGTACCCAAGGGGGTTCTCCCCCAGAAAAATTGTAAAATTTGAGGCAGTGATTGGGCCTAGAATCTTGGTTTTAGGTCGCTGTATTTTTAAAGTTATTATTGATGAATTTTTCAAGCTACAAATGTTATTTATTTTGACATTCCCCATCATTGAGTGTTGGAAAGATTACAAGTTTCTGTTGATAAAAACTCCAGGCTTTATCAAGTGATCAACTTCAAACATTACCTAACCTTCTTAAGGCTATTATTGTCAAGTGGGTTAGTAGTAGCCCCAAAACTAGTAGGCAGTGACATCGGCGCTACTAGCCTACTTGATTAACTAAGCTTTCAATACAATCTACTATAGAAGGTACCTCCTTTCAATGTTTGATGAGTTACCAAATTGGGAACTTGTATTAAGAGTAGGAATCGACAATTGGGAAAATTTGTCTTTACAAATATACGGTAAATAACTTTCATAGGCGAAGTACTTTGGTACAGAGTGATTTTAGAATTTTCCAATTCAAGCTCTTGACTCTCCACAGAATTCTCAATTTTCAAGCTTTTTAACAACATTGGAAGGGGTGCCCCTGCCCCTCCCTCACCCAGTGCCCTTGTTAATGTAAGGACCCTGATCTGTGATAGAAATAATGATTTCATTTTGTTAAATAAAAAGTTTAATCTTGGTATAAAAAATTCAGTAAGTGAAATATTGATTTTAGGTTGAAAATGGTAATAAATCAACTTTTAATAAAGTGTTAGTGTGCAACAAATAAAAATTTATGGCTAAAATTTGTTAATCACAAACAAATCAAAAATAGATTAAAAGTAAATCAATTTCTTTTGTATTTTTAACTATTTGGGTTTGGTCACAATATGGCCATTATAATAGTAATATTTTACCTTTGTTCTTTGATTGAGGGATGTAAATTTCTTAGGTTATTGGAACTAGTTTTTTTTTATTGGAATGTTGTTATGGGTACCCGTCATTTTGCCTAAAGGCATTTGGCCTAAAGTGTAGGCTAAATGCCTTCAGGCCAAATGACTTTAGGCCAAATGCCTTTAGGCCAAATGCCTTTAGGCCAAACACCTTTTAGGCCAAACGACTTTAGGCCAAATGACTTTTTGTAAAGTTAATTTTTAGACCATTTATTAAAATGTGTTTTGCTG
>CABFWB010000619.1:222575-255864 GCA_902151455.1 Timema bartmani | reverse complement strand
TAAGGCCAAGCAGGCTAGTATTTGTAGTAGCAGCAGTAGCCTTGAAACTAGTAGTCAGTGACAACGGTGCTACTAGCCAACTTGATTATATACTAACTTGTATACAGCAGAAAGTTTGTTGTTTATTGGGAATATTAGTAGGGATCGATACTCGACATGGTAAATTTAAAATTTATCTGTACAAGTCTGAGGTAAAGAACTGACATAATCGAAAGTACTTTGTTATAGAGTAAATTCTAGAATTCCCCAACTCAAGATCTCTGCTCTCCGCAACATTTCCAACTTTTCCCAACATTGGTGGAGATGGGATACTCCAGCCCCCACCCCCAGATTGACGCCACTGTTCATTTATACATTATTTTTTATGAAAATGGGCAAAACTCAAATGGCGAATGTTTCCCAAGCCGATGCTATATGCCACAGTGTGCCCCTACCTTTATTCTTGTTGCAGTTTTCGGAATAAAGTGGAAGACTCAACACTGTTGTTATCTTTTCTGAGTAATGCGATACCGAGTCAGCTGCGTGATGAAGCTGTAACTATACGCTCACCAGTTGTGATATGATTAATGAAATTATAAGCAGTCATACCTTCAGGTATCGCTTAATATTTATCTTCTCTTTTTTCTTTCCCAGTTTGTCCTTCAAGGTATATAAACCTTCTGCTCCATTTTTATTTTCTGTTCCTTTCCACTCTATATACTTCATGGTATATAACCACCTGCTTCATATTTATTGTTTCTGTTTCTTTTCACTTTATGTACTCCAAGGTATATAATCTCCTGTTCCATATTTATATTCTCTGTTCCTTTCCAGTCTGTTCCTCCAAGGAATATAACCTCTTGCTCCATATTTATATTCTCTGTTCCTTTCCAGTCTGTCCTCCAAGGAATATAACCTCCTGCTCCATATTTATATTCTCTGTTCCTTTCCAGACTGTCCTCCAAGGAGTATAACCTCTTGCTCCATATTCATATTCTCTGTTCCTTTCCAGACTGTCCTCCAAGGAATATAATCTCCTGTTCCATATTTATATTCTCTGTTCCTTTCCAGACTGTCCTCCAAGGAGTATAACCTCCTGTTCCATATTTATATTCTCTGTTCCTTTCCAGACTGTCCTCCAAGGAATATAACCTCCTGCTCCATATTTATATTCTCTGTTCCTTTCCAGACTGTCCTCCAAGGAATATAACCTCCTGCTCCATATTTATATTCTCTGTTCCTTTCCAGACTGTCCTCCAAGGAATATAACCTCCTGCTCCATATTTATATTCTCTGTTCCTTTCCAAACAGTCCTCCAAGGAGTATAACCTCTAGCTCCATATTTATATTCTCGGTTCCTTTCCAGATTGTCCTCCAAGGAATATAACCTCCTGCTCCATATTTATATTCTCTGTTCCTTTCCAGACTGTCCTTCAAGGAATATAACCTCCTACTCCATATTTATATTCTCGGTTCCTTTCCAGACTGTCCTCCAAGGAATATAACCTCCTGCTCCATATTTATATTCTCTATTCCTTTCCAGACTGTCCTTCAAGGAATATAACCTCCTACTCGATATTTATATTCTCTGTTCCTTTCCAGACTGTCCTCCAAGGAGTATAACCTCTTGCTCCATATTTATATTCTCGGTTCCTTTCCAGACTGTCCTCCAAGGAGTATAACCTCTTGCTCCATATTTATATTCTCGGTTCCTTTCCGGACTGTCCTTCAAGGAATATAACCTCCTGCTCTATATTTACATCCTATGTTTCTTTCCAGTCTCTCCTCCAGAGAATATAAAGTTCTGCCTCCACTCTTGACATCTACGTTACCACTGCTTGTGAAGAGTTAATTCTGCAGTCAACTCCACATCACATGAAACTTGAAGGGTCAAAGTTCCATTAAACGTGTCATTACATCATTCAGTGCTACGAGCAATGATTGAAACAAATGTAACCCTCCTTCCCCTTCGCCAACCCACTTCCCTTTGTGTCCTCTTGTTTTTATCATTAACTCCAATCCGGCCTCATTAACATCGAGCGTAATTAGTCCTAGGCCGGTAGTTGAGGACATTTCAATTTCTATTTGGATTCGAATTAATTTGAATTTATTATTGATGCTATTATTACTTCTGATTTCTCAACTTTATGAGCCTGTGGGGTTCGATTTTTCTTTTATAAACCGAATACAAGCTTAGAAGGGCCTGGTTCGAACCTATGTTCGTCCTCTTTACCTGGTTACTGACATTCGTGAATTTAGTTTTATTTGTTTGATTTTTTTGGTTTAATAATAAAGTAATATTTGTACTGTAATAATAGAATTACAAATAAAATTAAATACAGCAATTATTTTGTAAAAGTAATGACGGTAAGTCTTCAAAATTAAAAAGTACATTACACAATTATCGAGCCCAATAAATATTTTACACACACACACACACACAATGTTCATGTTGAATCGTTCTAATCTGGTTTCATGCCACAAATATGTGCAATTTCACACACACACACACAATGTTCATGTTGAATCGTTCTAATCTGGTTTCATGCCACAATTTTTTGCGTTTTCCCCGAGGCTGTTATTACACTTGAATCTGTGACCTGCCCTGACCTGGTTATGAAGCTGGATGGCAAGTTGTGCTAGTCAGAAGCCGGTGCACTTGTCCTGTGCCGCCAGCGATTGGAAGACATAGCCGGTTTGCCCACCACACCACACCACACCACACCACACCACACCACACCACAATCCTCTTGAGCTACTTGTGGTAGGACACAAAGCAGTATGAATATTAGATTTGGTTGAATGACCGTGGGATTGAACCGAGGAACTTTTATTAGTTGAATTAATGTATCAGTTTTTAAGGGAGTGATATCGCTGAGGACTGATATATATGGGGTGAATAGTGTGATGGAGAGGAGGGTTGTCCTATGGGGTGGATAGTGTGATGGAGAGGAGGGTTGTCCATGGGGTGGATAGTGTGATGGAGAGGAGGGTTGTCCATGGGGTGAATAGTGTGATGGAGAGGAGGGTTGTCCATGGGGTGGATAGTGTGATGTAGAGGAGGGTTGTCCACGGGGTGGATAGTGTGATGGAGAGGAGGGTTGTCCACGGGGTGGATAGTGTGATGTAGAGGAGGGTTGTCCATGGGGTGGATAGTGTGATGTAGAGGAGGGTTGTCCATTGGGGTGGATAGTGTGATGGAGAGGAGGGTTGTCCATGGGGTGGATAGTGTGATGGAGAGGAGGGTTGTCCATGGGGTGGCTAGTGTGATGAAGAAAGGTGGTATCTATGGGGAGTGGTAAATATTGGGAGAAATATCCATGGGAAATGCTGTTCTTGGGGTGAATTGTGTGACAAAGAGGAGTGGTATTTGGGGAGGAGTATGGGGGGTGGGGGTGGATAAGAGTGGATTCTACGATAGGGAGGAAGGATGCATGGGAAGGGGATCAATCCTTGAAATATAACCCAAGTTTTATAAATGTTAATACCTGAGCAATAAGATGAACTGAAAACACACATAGGGAAGTAGGGATGACTAATATATGACTGTTACCAAACCAGCCAGGGTCCTCATGTCCCTGTGATTGGACTCGCTGACAACTCAGCCGCGTTGTCTGGCAAGATTGATTGTATGGACCAAGTACTGTGTTCGTTCTAAGGGTTATATATAGACAATCCTAGCACTTCACCCCTTTTTTGTAGGTCTGGTCGGAAGGAAAGGCTGTCAGTCAACAAAGTCGAACACACCCTTGTATTTCATTGATCTAATATGGTGGTCATTAAATTGCGTTGTTCCGTTGGTTGAACAAGCTCTCCCATTATATTAGTCGGGGGGTAGTGGCTGGATTATTTTTTTTATTCAGGCATCTGCTAAACAAATCACTGCTATACTCTGATTTTGGTACGAATGACTTTTTGGAAGGTTATTTTCCCTAACATAAGCCTAATATATTGTAAGATTCTGGTTGGGAAAAAGGGCCTTTCAGAATTTCCTTCCTACCATAAGTATTATTTTTGGAGTATTTAACGTGCACGCTCTGAAACGACTGATTATATCAGCACACGACCTATAAACTAACTTGAATTTAAAACTGACACAACACCTAGCCCGCTCTCGTTAATTCATCAATGTGAAAGGGGAAACCTAAATTTCACCCATGATAAATGTATCAGCCATGCATTTAGTGCAATAGGTAGGCACGCTACCGACTGAGCCTAATTGTTCTATTGGTGCAGGAGGGCGGGTGAGGGAGGGGTATTGAGAAATAAGGCTATAAATATATTCTTTATTTAGGTGTGCCTTTTTGATGTATCATAAACTAAAAATTAATCAAATACATGTTCTTTAACATTAGCCAAGGAATAAGCAACTAAATCATACAAAAATTTTTAATTATGTTTTAATATGTTTATAATTTTAATGTTAGTAAAATTATATTCTCTGTTATGAAATGATTGTATAAGGACATTGACTTGTAATTAAATTACTAAAACTTTTTTTTTGTTTCAAAATATATTATATTTTATGCTCATATAGCCATTATATTAAAGCATATATCTCTTTGATCTTATATTAAATTGACACAGCTAATAACTTTATTTAAAATTGAATTACTCTAGTAAGAATATATTTAGTTCCTTACTACCATTTATAATGTTTTTTAAAAATAAAAAATAAAATAAAAATTTAATCACAACTTGTGAATGTGAGGAATGCCAGGCCTCCACAGTGGTTCGGATTCCACGTTAATCTGTAGGTCCTCCATTTCATCTCACAATCACCCTACCATTGCACATTAGCGTAAGTGCGTATAACCCGAACGGGTAGTAAGACGCGGTGCTAATAATAATAATAATAATAATAATAATAATAATAATAATAATAATAATAATTATTATTTAATATAAAAATATCATCCTCACTGAACAATATTTATCACTTAAATTCAAGATTCATTGGTGTATCTGCCTACTATTTATTTAGTTTTGGTAATTTATATCTTTATTTTTTTAAAGCTATCTTACATGAGTGTATTTATGTCCTGACATAATATAGTGGCTTAGTGGCTAGGCAATATAAATATATATACAATACATGTAACACATAATAATTATTATTAATTTGTGGATTTTAGTAATATTTTCAATACCATCATAAGTTTTTTTTACCAACATTTAATCTATTTTTGTGTATTAAAACGTGGATATTTCACACCATTGTCTATAAAAATTTTTGCTAATGCAAAGTCAAACTTTTGAGCTCCTAACATTTAAACTACCGAGGTCAAACTAATATTTCCTCTTAAACTAATAAATAGTAGTCAGAAATGGTGTGTATTGGCACGGCGCCCTTGGCAGTTTATTTATAACCGCGCCATATTTCTGTCGAAGGGAAGTAACTAAACATTCACCTCGGAAACTTATTGTATACTACGTTATGCCCTCGTTCACATGAGCGATGTTTTCTTACTTAATTCAGCACAGAAACCTATAATATTGTTTTCATACTTGCTTTTAAGAATTATAGTTAAGACTTACCAAATATAGTATAATTCTTTTCACAAAATTGTGTATTTATAAATTAAAAGTTAATTGCATATTTTGAAACAAAGCGGTAATTAAAAAAATCATAAATATATCTATAAACTGTATTCAATTAAAACCTATTCCGACTGTTTTTGTGGCCAAAGTTCCTAGCTACAGATCAAGAGGTCCGGGGCTCAATCCCTGGCGTTTACATTTTTTTTTTTAACGAAGCAGTGGGTCTAGAACGGACTCAACTCAGCCTCGTGAGGACAATTATTGGGGAGCTACTCGAAGGAAAAAGTGGTGGCTACAGTCTAGCAAACTGAGAGGGACAGTTTGCTAATGTAAGACGACTCTGTTCCGTTCTGCGCATGCGTACGTACGGTACTTAAGATGGGGTGCTAGTGAGCGTGAGTTTAGGGAAGTATTTTTGAAGTTTTTACAGCATAAACATTTCTGGCCAAAATAAATCAAATATTTCTTCTATAGAAACATATAGTTTAGTTTTCTGCACATGCTAATCTCAACAGTCCTTGAATATCTGTCAAGGGGGTCCTAGAATTTAATGACAACTTTTTCTCTTAATTTAAAAAGTTTGTCACCAAATGCCACCATGCTCATGCCAGATATTAAAAAAATGTTGAGATTAGCACGTGCAGAAAACTAAACTACATGTTTCTATAGAAGAAAAATTTGATTTGTTTTGTTCAAAAAACGTGTATGCTATAATAACTGCAAAACTAGCGCACTAAATTCGCGCTCACTAGCACCCAACCTTAAGCATCGCTGAAAACTATTACCTTTACTTATACCAAATTAAGCACAATTTACCTTAAAAGCTGCTTGTTTTGACATTCTAGTCATCATAGTTGGTCGTTCTCGCAGAAATGCTTTTTTTTTTATAACCGCGTCTTACTATCGTTTCAGGTTATACACATGTACTAATTACTCTAATTTGTTAGGGATGAGTAAGGTTGAACTTAGAGGAAGTGTATCCGCATTTTTGTGGAGGGAGAGTGGAAAACCATTTAGCAAAAACCACCCTCGGTAAACCCGACAGGGATTCGAGCTCTTATCTCTCTGTCATCGGCAGTCAAATCTAAGTGTGACACCCGCTTCGGTGGCGTAGTTGGCTAAAGCGCCAGTCGTGTTGAGCCAGACCACCGAGGACGGGGAGATCGAGGTTCGAATCTCGGTCGGGTGAACTGGGGGTGGTTTTTCCTAAATGGTTTTCCACTCCCCCTCCACGCAAATGCGGGTTCACTTCCTCTAAATTCAAACTTCCCAATTCCTAATCCATTAGTGTAATTAGTACTAAAGCGTATAACCCGAACGTATAGTAAGACGCGGTGCTAAATAATAATAATAATAATAATACCTTGTACTTAATTTAGTAGACCTTATTGAATTATGTACTAATAACTAAAGCATCGCCTGTTTGAGCAGGCCATCATGATGTGAAGATAAATTTTGAGCTGTTTGTAAACCTAGATTTATTCGAGGCGTTTTATTGTGTGTCCACAAGAATACTAGACAGCCATAAAACAGATACTTATTAACAAACTTCTATTCTTAGATGTGCATGAGATGACCCTTCACTGGAACGCTTTAAAAAAAATAATGTAAATGTCATCTCATCAGTTACTTTACGATAAAAATAGCTTGAAATTATTCGACTTTATTAGCAGATCTGCGTACGTAAATAATAGACTACAAAAGTAATTCTGAAGAGTTTTAATTCCGCCTTCATCATAACTTTATTTTATTTTATTTTTATCGCCGCCTCTTACTACTTGTTCAGGTTACTATGTGATCGCTGCTATAATGGGGTAGGAATGAGGAAGGTTGGATTTAGAGGAAGTGTACCCACATATGTGTGGAAGGAGAGTGGGAAAACCATTTAGGAAAAAAAATTCAGTAGAACTGACTGGCATTCTAACCACAATCTTTCAGTCTTCAGCAGTCCAGTCTAACACGAGAGTGACACCTTAGACCATTTGGTCACTGAAGCTGGTCAACGTCTAATGGAATAAAATGATGGTAGTAACAATTTTTTTAAATTTAGAAAGTACAAACATATATTTTGATAACATTTTACCATATTACTTGTGTTATTTTATAGGTATTAATAATATCTACCAAAAGTGACAACTGCAGATCACATGACCTGATGTATAAACACGTGAAAAAAGATCTAGTAACTTTTCTATCTGTGCGATAAGGTTCTTTCTATGAAAATTGGACTGTAACTGCAGCAGTGTTTGTTTGAAATAGAATGGAAAAAATGTGTATAAAGATTTCCTTTGCACTTGGGCTGGCCCTCTATTTCCCCCTGGGCTGGGTTATTGTCAGGCGTATTAACAGCTTGCCTACCTTTGTTGGTTCTGAGGGCACTTCTAGACCTCGAGTGTGTCTCCGTTGGTCCTCTTATGATGGTCAAGGTTGTTAGTACAGTCCATTCGCCGTAGGAGTGGTAGTAACAGACAGCTAGCAGAAGATTTTTTTTTAAATACAAACATTGGTTGCAGCTCACTAATGTAGAAATAGATATTTTCTTATTAATATATTACTAACCAAAAGTGTTACGTATATCAAACGCTATTCTCTAAAGATTTTTTAAAGTTTAGTGCATTAATTTTGCAGTTTTTATAGCATAAACATTTGTTGGCAAAAATAGATCAAATAATATTTCTTTTATAGAAACATAGAATTTAGCTTTCTGCACATGCTAATCTTAAGAGTTCTTGAATATCTCTCGTGGGCATAGCGGCATTTTGGTGACAAACTTTTTAAATGCAGAGAAAAAGTTGTCACTAAATTCCAGGACACCCTTGAAAGATATTAAAGAACTGTTGATATCAGCATGTGCGGAAAACTAAACTCTATGTTTCTATAGAATAAATATTTGGTTTATTTTGGCCAAATAAATGTTTATGCTATAAAAACTTCGAAAATACTGCCTTAAACTCACGCTCACTAGCACCCCATCTTAACTAGTTTTTTCGTAACTTATTGAAAGAACAAAATATATTAATAAAGCCATTATGTTTTCTTGAGAGCAAATTTGGTAACTTGTTCTATCAGTTACCACCACTCCAGTTGCGAATGAACTGTATGTGTCCTTTGTAACTTTAAAAAGGTCGCCCTCTGAATTCACGTCGGGCAGTGTGAGCGGTGATGAAACAAGAGTTGAATTCCTACATTAGGTCTGAGGCGCCAGTTGCACCGTTAGGTTAAGTGCTCGTAAAAGTCTCTTTTTTTTTAATGTGTAAATGTAAACCTTTTTAATAAAATATATGTAAATGTAAACCTTTTTTAAAAAATATATGTAAATGTAAGCTTATATTTTAAAGTCATTAAACATGAAAAACTCCTTTGCTGTTCACTGTTACTTATTTTATCAACGGGATTTACTAAAATATGACCCAGATCTGTGGGCTATGTGGATAAAGACGTCAGTCTAGTTGGGTCTTACCGTGATGCTGAGATTGGGCTTTGAATTCCGATTAGGTGTTTTTGAAGTGTTTTTTCCTTCTTTCCTTAGAAAGTTTTCTTCTCTATTTTCACACATTCACAGGTACATTTCCTCTCAAATCTAATTTTTTAACACCTTGTCTAACTATCTGTTCAGCTTATACGTCTATATACTAATTACGCTAATGAGTTGGGTATTAGGAAGGTTGAAACGAAAGAGTACCCGCATTTGCGTGGAGAAAGAGTGGAAAATCATCTAGTAAAACCACCCTCATTACACCCGTTTGGTATTCGAAGCCCGATCTCCCTATCATCGGCAGTCTAGTCTATTGCGAGGTTAGGGACTAGGGAGGCTTAATTTAGATTAAATGAAACCGCATTTGCATGGAAGGAGAGTGGTAAACCATTTAGGAAAAACCACCCTCAGTGCACCCGACCGGGATCGAACCCCAACCTCCCTGTCTTCGGCAGTCTAGTGCAACACAAGAGTAGTGCGTTAGGCCTATACCACGTGGCCACTTAAGCGGGTGGTTCTGATTTTATTTTTTGTCATGAATATATTATGGTAGTCCTATTTTATCAAAAATATAATCCAAATTTAAATTTTTCCCCTCTAATTGTAAACATGTTTACAATCGTAGTCTGACTCTAAAACAAACATGAACATAATATATTTTCCGTCAGCTGTGTATACCCCCTCCCCCTTTTTTTAAGCTACTCCGTCCATATTTTCATTTTAAATTTATTTGAAGTATTTAACGTGCGTGCCCTTTCTGAACCGACTGATTATATCTGCGCCCGAGAATTTCTATGAGCGAGAGCGAATGGTCTTACCAATTTTGTTGAGAGGACAATTTTCACCTACCTTCCAGTGTTCTTTCACATGGAACCGATGGCTTTACTCCCCCTTAAAAGGAAGTTGTGTTACGGATTTTTTTATCGCTCAAGAAAAATCCCGTTGACCTCGGCTGGGTTTGAACCCACAAATATCGGGTTCTGAGGCGAGCACTTTACCCCAAGACCGCCAGGGTCGACCATTCGATAGTAAGAAATTCATTTCATAATATTTTACAAGTGTATGGGG
Organism: Timema bartmani; assembly: GCA_902151455.1. NCBI lineage: Eukaryota > Metazoa > Arthropoda > Insecta > Phasmatodea > Timematidae > Timema > Timema bartmani. Next base: position 245,801 of record CABFWB010000619.1, on the reverse strand, counting down.
TGACCTGGTGGTCTAGGGGTAAGGTGTCAGACTTCTGTGCTGAGGGTCCGGGGTTCAATCCTCGGTCCCGGCACAGATTTATCTGATTATCAAACCCTTCCTTCACCTCTGACAAGACGTGTATTAATCACAACTTGTGAATGTGAGGAATGCCAGGCCTCCACCGTGGTTCGGATTCCACGTTAAACTGTAGGTCCTCCATTGCATTTCACAATCACCCTACCATTGCACATTAGCGTAAGTGCGTATATCCCGAACGGGTAGTAAGACGCGGTGCTAATAATAATAATGATAATAATATTAATAATAATAATAAATAAGACATTTTATAAAATGCTAAATTTTGATGACTTTCAATCAATGTTGGTGCTTGAAAGTGGACCCTTCCTATAATAATCAGGATCTAGAAAGAGAAACCAAATATTATGTTAACATATTTCAAGAACCTCTTCCATGTTTTTTTCCCGTGCTACCAGCTGTTCGGACTATCTAAAGGTAGACTATACAATAATGGATTACTCAAAGAGAAGAAAGAATTTAGAGGCTCAAACCCTCAAATCCTAAAGAATATTCGGAACTCAAGGATTCGAGAAATTATTGAATTCAAGACTTAAATAATTGCCCATTTAAAAAAAATTATTAATTGTAACTTGTTTTAGAACCCTAATACTTCTTATTGGTGGCTAAGCCACAACATAATTATAGGACAAACTTAAGAACCAGGCCCAAGACCAGTAATTTAACACTTAACTGAATGTATGAATGTTATAATGAATGTATTTATTTTAAAAAATGTTATTATTAAAGTTACTATATTTATTTTCTATTATTATTTTACATTTTTATTTCCTCTTAGCTTATAATTTTTTTCAAGATTTGGATTCGAATCGAATTATAGAATTGTAAATGAAATAAAGATTTGGATTCTAGATTCGGATTCATAAAAGAGTGGATTTGCTCCAACTATAGAAAAAAAACCTCAACAGACCTGGTTGGGATTCTAACTGTGACCTTTCCGTCACAGGGCAAACATAAAAGACCAGCCTGACGCTATTTTCTGCTGCTGGTTGATTCCTAATATGGCTTAGTGTTGGCGTGTATTTATATTCTATATCACTATAATAATTAATAACTAATTATAGTTTAGCTATAATCGATCCACCGGTGAAAGAACCTTTTTCTAGCAATTTAACGACTTTGCCTACTTAGAGAATTCAAAGCTATTTTATGAGGCGGGTTTGCATTTTAATTTGAAGCAACTTAGCAATCTCACATTTAAACATCAATGTAAGAAATATAAAAAGAGGAAAGAAAATTAGCAGTTCCACTTATGAGTTCTATTGTTTACCTGCTGATAACACTTTCCCTCTTCCTATGATGGGTATAAACACACACACTATTATTTGTGTCTGGATAGTATTGATTTGCTTTTCAAAACTACCTTTTTCGTGTTTTTTAATCTAGATATACATAATATGTTCCCGCGGATTTTTTTATCTACATCCTGACAGATAGATTCCTACAGGTCATTTTCATTGCCTTAGTTGTAGACGACCTTAAAAAAAATACGTTTACAAAAATCTACTTCAAGAACAAAACAATAATGTTATGATAATGTAAGACTATTTCTAGAATTATTTAAAGTTTTCGTTTTAATGTAANATATACCCTGTATTTCTAATACTTTTTGTTGGGATTTATATTTTCCCCTCTGGGTTTTTTTTTTTTTTTTACTAATCTTATTTTACTTTTTATGATCAGGAATTTACTTTCGCTCTCATGGCTTTGGGCAAAAAATCTATTGATGTATCCTTTTTAAATGGACACGCTACGTGTTTCTATATAAGTGTAGACAGATGTTGTATCGTTTGATCAAAACATTTATTTCAAACTTGTAAGTAATCATGTCGAAATGTTTCATTTTAGGGGAAGTGAACCCTCATTTGTTTGGAGATAGATGGGGAAAACTACCCTCAATATTCTCGAACCCCGATCTCCCCTTCAACGGCAGTCCAGTATATTGCAAAACGCCTTAGAGCATGCGGCCACCGAAGTGTGTTTTTCCATTGAATCTAAAACCACTCTTGTCTTATAATGAAACTTGTTATAAGACTGCCGATGAAGGGGAGGTCCAGGTTCGATCCCGGTCGCGTGTACTGAGGGTGGTTTTCCCTAAATGATTTCACACTCCACGCAAATGCGGGTACAATTCCTCTAAATTCAACCTTCCTCATCGTTAAACTATTAGCTTAATTAGTAGATAAGTGTATAACCCGAATGGACAGTAAGACCTGGTGCTTTAAAAAACTATTTTCCTGGTCAATCGGCTGAAAAGCATTTTTGTAGTAAGAAGAAATTTGGTATAAATAATTATTTATTATAGGCACCAGGTGCCTGCAATTTATTTGGTTCGGTTGTTCATTGTATAATAGTCTTGAAACTTGTATTTAATTTTTTTTTCTTTGACTATGATATGCCTTAAAACGTGTGTTAACCAACTCTTTGAAATTTCTAGGTTCGAATCCCGGTGAGATCCACGTTTTTTAATTTGACTAGGGGCAAAATCAGAATAGGTGCTTGGAGTTTCTTATAAGTGCGGTCCCAAGCCCTTTGAATTAGTTCACGAAAATGGCCTTTAGGAATCTTTTTGCCAGGATGTAGATTTAAAATAAATGGTACGGCACACCGCACAGACTTTCTCTCTCTTTCTATAAACTCGTAAGATTTCTGAACGGAATAATGTTCATTGTATCATCACCACTCCACATAAGAACACGCATAAAATAATATACAATGATATATAATCAATGAGAAAAGAGGCGCATCTTTGTCCACCTAAGAGCATTTCAAACAGTTTAATGTCTTCCACAAGGGTCAACACTTCGTATTAAAATTTCGATTTCTGGTTAAAATTTTAACATTTTATAAGGTGTTGCAGATCTTCAAGTCATCGCATTGATATTTAATTATTCATTTATACATTTTGACCAATAAAAAATGTAAATATTGACTATTGAGTCTAAAATGGAGATAGATCATTGCTATGCAAACATTTCTCCTAAGAGATTTAAGGAAAAATAACATACTTTTTTAGATACTTATATTTAATTACTCTATGGCATTGGAGAATTATTGCGTTAAGACTTAAGTAGTATATGTTTACAACTAAAGCTCACAAAATTGTATTAATATATTTGCAAATATCTCAGAAACTGTTGCTTTTATAAAAATATATGTCAAATAAAAGTTTTTTATTTCTAATAGTCCTACAATTTTGCAATGATAAGTTGTTTAGTTTCTCAAATAGTTGTGGAGATACGGAAATTAACGCTTCTGTAAAGTACCCTAAAAATCATTTTCATAGGAAAATGAAAATAGCCAGTTTATTTATAATCTTAATCAACGCCTAGATACGAATTTTAATCAAAATCGTTTGAGCAGATTTTGAGAAAACCAAATTTTTCTCTTTTCGCCCTTCAGTAAACTACCCTTAATTTTAGGGGTAGATATCCAATTCCAAAAACCCCTCGGGGCAACCCTATGAAAACCCTAGATATCAAGTTTCAGCTCAATCGGTAAAATAGTTTAGGCTCTAGTTGGAGGTACAGACAGACAGACAGACAGACAGACGGAAATTCAAAAACCACTTTTTCGGATTCAGGGAGTCATGAAACGTCAAAATTCATCAAAATCTCGAGTTCGATTTTTTTGACGATCACCATACTTTCTCTACCTGTAAGATAGAGAGAAAGTAAAAAGGTTTGTTGAAGCATAATAGAATGGGAAACAAAAAAAAGAGTTGTTTTTTGAAATGCAAATCAATTATGTACAGGTGAAAATAGTAGTGGGTGCTTATACTTGTCAGCGGAATAAAGGAAGTGCTATCAGCACAAAAATAAGAAGCCTCAAAGGGTTAACTACTCAATTTATTTTCTCTTTCTATCTCGTAGGCGTCTAAGTGAATTAATGCTTATAGTGCTTCGTGCATCAAGTCTAGATGCAACACGCCTCGCAAAATATTTTCGAACTCACCAAGTAGGCACTGACCGCTGCACTTTCTCCAAAACTGTGGGCTCACACGTTCGCAGAGCAGGGCAGAAACGTGGTCACGTGATGATCGCTAAACCACTCACAAGATTTCAGCCTCATCGGCGCTGTCTTCCCGGCACGACTTGAAATTGTTTCAGCTTTCTCGGTTCTGCTTGACAATATCTACTTGGAATATCCAAATCAAATTTCAAAACTAACCTGCTCAAATCATTGTGCATGCGTTTACAAATCAAGATACAGACAGACAGTTGCGTCTACTGTGTTGTAAGGAGATTTGGAATAATTAGGTAAAATGAAAAGCGTGTGTACCTTTCTTGTTATGTTTTGATTTGTTTTCCTAAGCAACACAACCATTTATAAACACCCATCGTGATATTTATCTTAAAGAGGTGTCCATCCACTCAAAAATAAAATATGTTGATAATAAACAGGGTTCGAATGTTGATAACATGTAATTTTTTTAATTTGTTCGTCACATACAATGCGCATAGTAGACCTAGATAAACTTTATTCATAATACACTTGCTGTAGCTAAATTTATAGACTATTTTATAGGTACATTTTTTGTCATTTTGGAATTCAAGATCACATTTTCTTGGTTTAAGTAATTTTTGTGCATAATAAGCATATTTTAAGTAATTTTTTAGGCATTCATGTTGAATAATAATATTTGTAAATACTATCGATATTTTATAAATGCATAAATGCTCGAATATTATTTTTTTGATTATACATTTGTCAGAATGGTAAGAAAATGTAGACAATACACTTTTTATCATATTATCTTGTCTGGTTGTAAAATACACATTCCTGATGATAAAATGCAACCAATCTGAAGAGGGTTGCTATTACTTCTGAATCACATACTTGTATTATTATTAGCACCGTGTCTTACTACCCGTTCGGGTTATACACACTTACACTGATGTGTAATGGTAGGGTGATTGTGAGATGAAATGGAGGACCTACAGTTTAACGTGGGATCCGAACCACGGTGGAGGCCTGGCATTCCACACATTCACAAATTGTGATTAATACACGTCTTGTCAGAGGTGAAGGAAGGGTTTGGCAATCAGATAAATCTGTGCCCGGACCAAGGATTGAACCCCGGACCACCAGCAAAGAAGTCTGACACCTTACCCCTAGACCTCCAGGTCACTCCACACATTTGCAAATCAATGTTATATTTAGTTTAGTAAAATGCAAGAGTTAAGTTATTAAATGCTTTTCATTGTATTTTAAATTTGTAAAGTAAGTTTTGCTACACAATTCGTTTTTCTATTTTTAAGGCACTTTTTTTTTTAACATAAAGTTTTATTTTAAAACTTTTAGGTCAATGTATGGTTCACTTTTTAAAATAATTTGTAAGTAATCAAAATCCGGGCTCTGATAACCCGCATTTTCTAGTTTGTGTTGTTGCAAAGCATCGTGGGTCAACAATAGTTTCTGCTAGCGCGTGCATTTCTCCGCGTGCAGATTTTGCTCTCTTTTTTGTCCGTCGTACGTGTGAATGAAACTTAAAAAGGAGATATTCGCGGGTTTTCTTCTCTCCCATCCTTTCCAAGGCGCTCCTTGATCACACAGTCGGACCATTCATAGCAAGAAGTGTTTAGGTTCCCACACAAAAGGTGACTTCATTTTTCCCGAGGGGGCTTTACACAAACTTCGAGGAGGAAAAAAGGAACAGCTTCTCCAACAGTCGCGGTATAAAAAGAACAACGACAAAGAACGTATTATTTATGAACATTCCTGAAATTCTCAGGTTGGTAGGTCGGTGTTTTTTTAGTACGTGCGCCATGGCGGGATAAAAAAACAACACTGAACTACGAGGTTTAGGTCATATTAGGAGCTTAGAGAGCTAAGGAAAGACTGGAATGACTTGAATTTTCTTAGGTGAGGTCAGCTTATTCATCGCAAATACTAGTTTTGTTTTGCATATCAGTTTGGTTAGGTAATTTGATATTAATGTATAAGACTTGGACATTAAGTGTTGAGTTTAAAGTCAATTGTAAAGTTAATTGAAGATTACGAGATTGAGATGTAACGTTACATAAATTATACCTGTAAAATGTAAAAAATAAAATAATATGAAATACATTAAAATACTGATGAATTATAGAATGTATAACTGAACACAAGAAATTGAATTTTATGAAGATAACATGAAATATCGGACTTTGAGATTAATAATGGGACTATATGATTTTATTGGTTTAAAAAGAAAGTTAAACCAATAAAATATGTCAAATTTATTAACAAACATTTTGAAGTCAAAGCATATTTATAATTACAAAATATACCAAGTAAAGATATACATAAAGTTAACTAGAAATGTTTTATAAAATAAGGATATTGAAAGAGCTAGGTGGGCTGGATAAAAAAAAACACCATTCTATTATGTATGTATATACAGAGCTTATAACCATAATTAAACATGAATAGATGTGAGCTGTCAGCCAACATTTTACCCCCTCTCGCCCCAAATTGGAAACTTTCCTCATCCCCTCCACTTAAGAAACACTTTATGAAACACGACTTGCGAGTGCTGATGAAATGTACACCACAATATCGCTGTTTTGATTACGCGTTTCCAATACCGTCGCCGGCCGCTTATAATGGTATGTATACAGGTATTTTGTGTACTACATACAGGAGCACCATTTCGATTTTCGTAATTGAAATTATTGTTTACAATTTAAAAAAAAAAGTCAAAGCGTCCGAGGGTGGGATAAACCCATTCCACGGGCCATATCTAGCCTGCGGGTCGTAGTTTGAGGACTAAATCAAATTCAGTACTAACATAAGAGTTTAATTTTCTACACATGGTGACTTCAACAGTTCTTGAATATCTGTCAAAGATGACCTAAAATTTGATGATCCACTTTTTCTCTTCATTTAAAAAGTTTCTTGTCAAGTGCTAATATGCTCTAGATCAGCGACCCCCAACATTGTTCAGCCTTCGTTGATAATCAAATCACCCCCTCATTAGTCCCGCATCTCCCCACTATTTTTTGGTATATTTATATAATTATTTAATGCTTTCTAGTCATTTCTTTATTTAATACAAAAATCAATTCAACACTGTCAGGATGGTAGTAGAAAAATAACTGAAGATTATGGTGATGGTTGGCTCTGTTTTGTTTTCATCATTTCTTGAATATTGGGTTTGATGTTTGACAGAGAACACCACATATCGCTTTCCCCTACAAGTTGACAACGGTGTTTTAGTTTTTTTTAAATATGAAAGTCAGGGTTGAAGATTAGGTGATGTTGTACGTGGCTGCAATGGTAGCTAAGGGCGGTGATTTTCAACTGTTCTCCGCAGAGCTCCTGGGCTCTTGCCAGTCATCTCAGGCTAGAGGAAATTTTATAATATTCTTGATTTGTTTTTCACAATATAAAATAGTATCAGTAATTAGGATTGCCAATTTTGTCACATCTGAGTAAAGGACATTTGCCAAAGGGGCACCCAGAACATCTGATGTTTGTAAGATTTAAATGTCGTTATTTATAATATTAGTGTAAAAAATGCTATGAGGGCTTCAGCATGTATTTTTTCTGGTTCAAGGGCTCCTTTGGTCTGGAAAGTTTGGGAACCTCTGGCATAGGGGGAGGGTAGTGAAGAGAACTGAAGAGTGAATCCGAGGCTTTTGAGCTTGAAAATAAACACTTGCGTGCACATATTTTGCTGCTCACCGGATTTATTACAACTGGTAGGCAGTGTTGCCAGTATCGTAAGATGGTAGTTTTTTCTAAATGGTTTTCCACTCACCATGCAAATGCGGTACATTTCCTATAAATTCAACCTTCGACATCTTTAACCCATTAGCGTAATTAGTATATAGGCGTATAACCCAAAGGGATAATAAGACATGGTGCTAAAAAAAATTGAAATCACTGATCACAAGACCTTCCTTTTCACCTCCATTCCTCCTTGTCTGAAACGATCAATTGATGCGCTAACAGAATATCTCATTACCTCACTCTCACCTCACTCCATTTCCTTTTCTTTTCTTTTTTTACTCACAAGAATCTCGTCTTCCCATAAATTAGTTTCCAGCTGAGTAACATCTGATCAGGCGACCTGAAACGTCTGCTCAGATTATGTAAGTGGTTTTTGAAGAGTGTAACCAGAAGTTCTCCGCGCTGGTAAGCACCAAGACAAAAGCGCTTCTCTTGTCTTTAGTCTGATTTTCCGCTGTCGATGGATTTCAGGGTTTGAATCTCGGTAGGGTTTTTAACCTAAGTGTTTTTTGTATAAAAACATTCCGAAGACTAATATACAAAATATCAATAGCATAGCCCCCTTCATCGTCGGTCGAATGTTTTAAGGCGGCACTCTTGCAATAAGCTGAAGACGGGGAGATTGGGGTTCGAATCCAGGTTGGATGTATTGAGGTTAGTTTTTCCTAAATAGTTTCCCACTTTATCTTTACCCAAATGCTGGTAATTTACTCTAACACTACATTCAGTATCCCTAACACATTAGCTTATTTAGTACATATGTGGATAACCTAACCAGGTAGTAAGACACGGTGACAAAAATAAAGTCACCCCATTATATTTTTATAGTAATCTAGATAATTTAATTTGTCGACAACCCTACTCATGGTACACACACATGTTTTAACGTTATTTAGACTAACTTCAGATAATTCACAACATAACTTAATCTAAAGAAAGGACGAGGAAGTTGAATTTTACTTACGTACGATTTTTTTCATCAATTTTTTTTAGTGAAACAACATTTAAAAAAATGTTTTTGGCAGAAAATAAAATATATTCATTGTAAAAATGTATCTTATATTTAATATACCTATTATGTACTATCATGGGTATCATGGGTAGCGGTAACAGCACATTTAGTTTATTAATGATCAAGGTTTCAATAAGTAGTATACAAAGATGCATTGTAATACCCTAAGCAGTTTTCATAATATTTCACACAACAGTCGTTTTTAGCTCTATCTTTAGGGGTTTATACCACCCTTAATATTTAAGATTGACCCTAGGTTGCTGATGTGAACTATTCTATTCTCACCCAAAGTTTGATGCCAACGTTTGATGCAATGTTTTAAATAACGTTGTATATGACCTAACGCTTGCTTCTTGGACCCCTTGTCTTCAGTGTTAAAACAAACTAATAGGAGAACTCCTGGCAGCCTGTTGTTGTGAAGGATAGCCTCCTATTGGGTTGAAGGTAGCCAACTCATCACCAGATTTTTTAAATAGAACGAAAGAAGTTTTTAAACAAAGAAAGATTTAAAACATAATGTATTTGAATTTACTTCTGAAAATGCCTTATGGGCTTAAAACATATTGAAATAGATTATAGTCAATTAAAATAACATTAATAATAAACATATAATTTGGATTTAGAATCTTGTACTGAAATTAAATCGTTCAATTTGGCCTAGTTATCCATGGATAAAGTAGTAAAAGGAAAAATTATATACAGTTCTTTAGTTTAAAAGATAAACATTGTACTTCATCCATGATTTTCAGATAAATAAGAGGGGCCCAAAACAGTATCATTACACGGTCCCTAAAGAGGGACGAACAAAAATAAAGAAAGTTACATAATGAAGAACTTCATGGCTTGTGTGCATCCCCAAACATATAAAGTATAATCAAGACGTGCAAGCCGAGGTGAAATGGTTGAGTAGTACGTACGAGTGCTGACATAAGATACAATACTCCTTGGTGGGGCAAGAAGTAGATGGAAGGGTAACGTGAAGATTTGAAGGTGGTTGGGTGTTAGTTTAGGGATTGGAGAGAGGAGTCTCGGGAAATGGTTGAATGTAGAGCTTACGCTCCGTTAGTACGTGGGGTTTCTACCAGACGGTGTAGGCAGCACTAACCAGTCGAAAGGGCTAAGTGCATGCCCAGCTCCGGATGGATAGAACTCGCAACAAACCAACTTTCGGGTGGTTGTCTCAAGGATAAGAAGAAAAAGAAGTTATCAAGGGTTCGCGATAGTTTTAGAGAGAAAAATTGGGTTCAAACCCTGCATTTAAGTTTGTCTTTCAAGTTTAAAAAAAAAATCAACGCGTCTTACTACCCGTTCGTGCTATACGCTTATGAACTAATTACGCTAATGATAGTAGAGATTAGGAAGGCTATACATAGAAGATGCGTACCCACATTTGCGTGGGGGGGGGGGAGGGGGGAATTGAAAACACTTTTGGAAAAAAAACCACCCTCGGTACAACCGACCGAGATTCGAACCTCTATCACCCCATCATAGGCAGTCTAGTCTACTGTGAGAGTGGCGCGTTGGACCACGCGGCCACCGAATCGGGTTTCAAGTTGTCACAGACTATTGTAGAAATGACGCTAGGACAGGGTTAAGAACCTTGGGACCTCACTGATAGAGCTTTTACGCGATAAATGAATATACCAAACCACGGTTCAAATCATCTCTGTTTCCAAAACTAGTGCCCCTTAAAATCCTTTATAGCCATGAAAAATTGCACGTGGAGCTTTGATTAGTATAAACAAAGTGCAGATGGCGCTCTACTCGGCTTTGACGTCAACGTATGAGCACGTATTGTAATTTTTTATTTTGCAATATAGTGGTGTTGGATGATGATGAACTCACTCCTATTCTAGAGTCATTTTTGCACATGTCCTATGACTCAGCGCCCAATAGGGCTAGTAGAGAGTGACTGACCGTGCGAAAAGAGTGATTAAAAACGGATGGGTTACAAAACATGGATTAATGTTGTTTGATCTTATACGCTCTATTTTTTTTGTGTATGCATCCTCTTTGGTACTACTTGTTAGGATGTGTGAGTTTGATAAAATCTTCAAGTACATTAATGTTACAAAAATGCCTCTTTTTTTTCCTTCCAACCTCATTCCAAAGACAACTTTATTCGTGAGTTTGAGGGGTTGGGAGGTTCAAACTTCAAAGTAATACGTTTCTTTGTAAAAGAAGGGTATTTATTATTTGAAGTGGGGTCTCTACTCAAATGTACGAGATGTGTTTCCAAGAAGAGCGTCATGGTTACGTCACGCTTGTATTTCTCAAGCAAACAGAAGCGAAGAGGAGGTAGCTGGAGGCAGAACCTTACTGCTCTGTGCCTCTCGTCTGTGGACAAAGCCCAGGTGCTGGGGGTGAGTAAGGGTGTTAAACGTAAGGGTGGGTTACCAAAAGGGGAGGGGATTGGGAGTGCGGCGTGCATCCCTATAACAGTATGGCACTACTTGGTGGGGATGGTGGCGCGTGCTGGTTTCGTCAACATCTGCCGATGGACGTTCTTTTAGGGCTGATGATCACCGGAGCTTGGATCGAGTTTTAAACCAGAACTGATTTTTTTTTGGACACAATTCTTGCCCGTCTTATATTTAAAAAAACCACCAGATTGTTCAAATATTACATTGTTCCTAACCGTATCGGTGGCACGCAGTTGACGAAGGTTGGGCCTCGAATTCTGCTCTGATGTACTGAGGCTGTTTTTTTTAAACTTAATATTAATCTATTCTAATTATACATAAATGCGGGTATACTTACTCTAAATTCTACCTTCCTTATCTCTTCCCCATTGACTTAATTTAAGTGCATATGACCCCCACGTAATAGGAGAAAAAAATTCCTATTTATTTTTCCTCCCACTCTCCCTCCACGCAAATGCGGGTTCACTTCCTCTATAGTCAACCTTCCAAATTCCTAACTCATTAGAGTAATTAGTATTTAAGCGTATAACCCGAACGGGTAGTAAGACGCGGTGCTAAGTATTATTATTATTTTTCCTCCGCACTACTTTACTTAAAATCGTTATTGTACTACACATTCCTCACATTTTGCGTGATCAATATTCTATATTAAAATTATTTTGAATGAAGTGCTAGTTGCGTGGTTGGTTCTGTAGGACAGGGTTCCTTTCTCGGCCGAAATGCATCGCGAGTGTTTTTTTAATGAAATGGTTCTACGCCTTTTCTATATGCGAATGTTGGTGAAGTTCCTTAAAGTTCACTACCATCCTACTCATTAGGAATAGATAGTTTAAAACCTTCAAAAGCCTCTAGACAGCAAACTAAAACTAAAACTTGGACGAATAAAAACCTAATTTTTTAAGTGTACCGCGTGCTAATAGCCCAGTGGTAAATCCGCATACGGGATTGTACCCCGATCTCCCAGTCTTAGGCAGTCTAGTTCAACAAAGATTAGCGCGTTAGACCCCCTTGGCCACCGAAGCGGGTCGATATTTTAATTAGATTAGGCCTATAATGTTGAAAAAAGAATATTTCTATTAAAGGTGACCTGGTGGTCTAGGGGTAAGGTGTCAGACTTCTGTGCTGGTGGTCCGGGGTTCAATCCTCGGTCCCGGCACATATTTATCTGATTGCCAAACCCTTCCTTCACCTCTGACAAGATGTGTATTAATCACAACTTGTGAATGTGAGGAATGCCAGGCCTCCACCGTGGTTCGGATTCCACGTTAAACTGTAGGTCCTCCATTTCATCTCACAATCACCCTACCATTGCACATTACCGTAAGTGCGTATAACCCGAACGGGTAGTAAGACGCGGTGCTAATAATAATAATATTTCTATTCATTATCAACGTTAGTAAACATAATTATAGATTATAGATAATTTCTGATCCTGAGGAGTATTAAATTTGAGTCCTTCTTTTAGTGTCAAAAAATCCCCCCCCCACCCCCCTCACCCCCATGAAATAATAACATTCACTCTCGATGTGAAAGAAAAGTTACGTAACACGGGTTGGAGGGAGGAGGGGGAAGCGATCAGGCCAAATGTCTACTTGATGTTACATGGGAGGCGGGATGTGACGGGGTTAAAAAAATTGTTACGTGTTCTAGAATGAACCTTTACTTAGCACGTGGACCCACCAATGCGGGTTTCTTTTAACAATGAAAAATACCCGGATAAAAAATTGGTTCCTTTACTCCTTTTCGTTAGTTGTAATGTAATTGTATTGTGTTGTGTTGAACCCGAGTGGAACCGTCTTTGATACATTCTTCTTCTAGTTACAGTCCGATCTAGATATAAAGAAATTGTTTTCACAGCTATCAAATTTACTTAAACTATTTTAATACATCAAGTCATATGATCTGCAACTGTCACTTTTGATAGATATTATCGGCCTATAGAATAACACTAATAATATGGTAAAATTGACAGCAAAAATTTTTTTGAGGCTTATTTTCTAAGGGTTTTTTAGCACCGCATTTTAACACCCATTTAGGTTTGACGCATATGTATTAATTACGTTAGTGTGTGTTAAGGACGAGGAAGGTCTAATTTAGAGGAAGTGTATCCTCATTTACGTGGAGTGAGAGTGGAAACCCATTTATGAAAACCACCCTTAAGGCTTCGAATCCCGGTCAAGTGTACTATCTCCTATCGGCAGTCCAGTCTATGGCGGTAGTGACGGTTTAGAGTTTAGGTCAGTGGTATTCAACCTTTTGGTTCTTGTACGCCCAAATATATAATTCTCAATTTTCTATCCCCAAAGTTGTAGGATATGGTAAGTAACAAGTGAAACAAGATGAAAAAGAGGGCAAGGACCAACTTGTGACAACAAAAAAGACATGCCAAGGAGTGGAAAGAGGCAATTGTGATAGTACAGCAAATATAGAGGAAGGGGATGTGAAGATTGCTGACGTAGTGTCGCACTTCTATCCCAAAATTGAGGAAAACATTCAGCTATCAAGATTGGAAGAACATCACAACCTTAACCAGGCTCTTCGTCACTTAAAGTAGCCCCATGGCTTCTTTGGTGCTGACTGACAGCTCTCAGCTGACTTATGACAGTCAAAATTTAGGTATATACCTAAATTTGGACTGTCAGAAGTGACAGATGCTAAACACATGTTTTTGTAGATCATATGGTTCGGCGTAGGGATACATAATTTGGTCTGGTAACTTTTCAGAGCTGTCAGTCAGCACCAAAGAAGCCATGGGGCTACTGTAGTAAGGAAGAGGCATGAGAAAGGTAACACGATAACGTTTCCAACACCAGAGGCACAGGACAGAATACAGTTAAAAGCGGCAAATTTACCCACAGATATATCCTAATTAAGGGAAATTGTAAACAAAGTCTTTAAAAGAAGGGAGGAAGAGTGGGATTTGGAAGAGGTTTATAAGCACCTCGTTCAAGAACACGGTCGTAACCGCGTTCGATGCAAAAATAAATGGCCCAGATGTTACATCCACACGTACCATCCGTGATGGAAGAAAACAAGAAAATAGGAATCAAAATAAGACAAATGAATGCAATGCAAAGTGCGATCGTGATACAAGAAGTGAGGAAGGTGGTGTAAGAAACGGCGTTGGATGTTGTGTGCCCACAGCACCAGAAACGGAACTATGCCGCATATGAATACAAGATGCCAGAATTATATCGAATGGGAAGGCACCAATGAGTGTCATTATAGTGCTCAACAGGCACATAACAGTAACAAGGTTTAATCAATTTTGCAATGAGAAGGTCATATGTGTGGAAATTCGATCTGGGATCGGTGGATGTTTACTAGTTAACATGTATTTTCAGTTCCGAGAGGAAATAGAACCTTATATAGAACAACTAGAATATGAGAAAGGTAACACGATAACGTTTCCAACACCAGAGGCACAGGACAGAATACAGTTAAAAGCGGCAAATTTACCCACAGATATATCCTAATTAAGGGAAATTGTAAACAAAGTCTTTAAAAGAAGGGAGGAAGAGTGGGATTTGGAAGAGGTTTATAAGCACCTCGTTCAAGAACACGGTCGTAACCGCGTTCGATGCAAAAATAAATGGCCCAGATGTTACATCCACACGTACCATCCGTGATGGAAGAAAACAAGAAAATAGGAATCAAAATAAGACAAATGAATGCAATGCAAAGTGCGATCGTGATACAAGAAGTGAGGAAGGTGGTGTAAGAAACGGCGTTGGATGTTGTGTGCCCACAGCACCAGAAACGGAACTATGCCGCATATGAATACAAGATGCCAGAATTATATCGAATGGGAAGGCACCAATGAGTGTCATTATAGTGCTCAACAGGCACATAACAGTAACAAGGTTTAATCAATTTTGCAATGAGAAGGTCATATGTGTGGAAATTCGATCTGGGATCGGTGGATGTTTACTAGTTAACATGTATTTTCAGTTCCGAGAGGAAATAGAACCTTATATAGAACAACTAGAACAGATGGATTAGGCATTCCCTAATATACCAGTTGTATACATAATGGATGCAAATGCCAGGTCTCCACTCTAGCATTGCAATGATATAAGAAGGGAAAAAAGGCGTATCAAAGAGGGAAACTACTAGAGGATACAATAACAACGAGGCATCTGGAGGTGGTAAACCAGCCAGGAAATCCTGCAACGTATGTAGGAAGGGTAAGAGCCAGCTCTAACATTGATGTTTCCTTGTGTAATGTGGAAGCAAGAGAACTAATAGGGAACTGGCAAGTGCATGATTGTGAGTCATCCAGCGATCATAATCTGATAACTTTTGAACTGGGCAAAGAAGCATACAGGGAAAATGTAGGGACGCGACTCCTCTACAACCTGAAAAAGGCAGATTGGGAAAAGTTAAGAAGAGAGCTGGTACTACTGCAACCTCTGTCACAGGAGACAACATAAACCTGAAAGTGAAGGAACTCGCGTGGGCCTTGCAGGCAGCTATGAGCAAAGCAATACCGGTTATGAAGGAAGTCACGAGATGTGTAAGAAATCGACCATGGAATGAGCAGCTGCAAAAGCTACGTGGGTATGCAAGGAGAGCAAGACGAGAATACCATAGATGCCTAGAACCAGCAGGAAGAATCCTACTATTGAATATATACCGGCAAAGGAAGTAAGAATTAGAAAATACAATGAAGATTATAAAAAATGATAGCTGTGAAAGATTTGTTCAAGAAGAATTGAGGAAGAATGCATTGCAGCAGGGAAAATTAGACCCCTAGCTGTTATTTCAACACTCAAGAAACCAGAAGGAGGAATGACTACCTGCTTGGAGGAATCGCCTAGGCTACTGATGGATGTGTTGCTCCCTGATAATAATCCGGAGGAAGGGGATGAGGATAACTAAAGAGATAGGCAGGATATGAAAATGGCATATACTAATGAAAATGTGATAGTTTAACCAGTAACACAGGACGAAATTAAAAGGCTAATAGCAGGAATGAAAAGAAAGAAGGCACCTGGACCTGACGGAATCAATATAGAGGTGATTTATGAAATCAGTGAACAGATAGCACCCTTTATGGCCCAGCTCATGAATGAATACTTTGCTCAGGGCAGAATCCCAAATGTGTGGAAGCGGAGCAAAGTGGTAATTCTGAGTAAAGGAGAGGACAAAGACCTGCAACTCCCAAAGTCGTGCATACCGATATGTTTGATGAATGTACGTGCATAACTGCAGGAATTTTTTTTTATATAAGAGACTGCAAAAACATAGAGAGGAGGTGAGAATGCACCCTCAACAGTACGGCTTTAGGAAGGACAGGTCTACAAAGGATGCGATCTATGCTGCTATTAGCCTGGTAGAAAAATCTAGGGCAAAATATCTGATAGGAATATTTGTGGATATCTCAGGTGCATTTGATAACCTTTGGTGGCTAGCCTTATTCAAGAGATTAATAGAACTAGACTGTCCGGGGAGTCTCTACAGAAATTTTAAGGACTACTGTAGGGACAGGTATGAGATGCCTAGGAATAAAAATAAGCAAAAAATTAACAAAAGAATGCCCACAAGGATCGGTCAATAGTCCGATATTTTGGGAAGTTGGTCTCGAGTCTGGGTTGCTTGAGATTGAGGCACTCCCTGAAGTGGTGGAGGTGGTTGCTTTTGCTGACGACTTGCTGACAGTGGTGGAGGCAAGTTTGAGGAGGAATCTGGAAGGAAAAAGCAATAAGTTACTGAGAGGCTTGGATAAATGGTGTAGGAAAGTAAGACTCAGCATGGCGCCGGCGAAGACAACTTACATGCTGCTCAGGGGAGTGCTTAAGAGAGATCCTATAATTAAGATAGCAGAACAAACAATTAGAAGGAGCAAAACGGTTAGATACCGGGGGGTGACGCTTGACGAGAAGCGTAGCTTCCTATCTCACATGGACAACGTATGTGGGAGAGCCTTGCGGGTTATGAATGGGATAGTCAGTATAGGGTAGCGTATGTTCCATCTGCCCTTAAAACTGATTACACTGTGCCATCAGGCGTTGTTTGTGTCCATAGTGGGATATGGAGCAGGAGTGTGGGCACAACAACTGAGAGTGAAGAGAGCTAAAAGGAAACTCAGAGGCCTTCAGGGGAAAATTCTCATGAGAATTTCTGGGGCCTACAAAATTGTACCAACAAACGCGTTGTGTGTCACCCTAGGTGTCTGGCCTCTAGACTTAGAGGTACGAAAGAGGTCCTCTGGATATTGGCTTAAAAAAAGGTAAGTTAGAAAGTTAGACAAAGTAATATAATTAACAACTAACGGTGTAAGTACCAAGGTTGATACAAGAAAGACCCTCCTGCGGGAGTGGCAAGCAGACTGGGAAGAGAGTACCACAGGTAGAAGGACATTCCAGTTATTTCCCAACGTACAAGAAAGACTGAGAATGAAGAATCTTCAACCATCCCAGGAACTTGTCCACTATATCATAGGGCATGGCCCATATCGAGCGTCTCTCTTTAGGATGAACTTGAGTGAAACCAGTCTTTGCTGTTGCAGAGGAGAGGCGACACCGGAACACGTGACCTAGGAATGTATATTTACTGAAAGGGAAAGAGCGGAGTTACTAATGCCTATAAATGCCAATGCCATATACCATATATTGAGGGATTTAGACCGGTGGAGCTACCTCGATGAGATAGTGGATAGAGTATCGAAAGCAGAAAGGGACAAACATATGGACGAACTAAAAGAAATAAGACAAAGACAAGACCAAGACCAAGACTTGAGACAAAACAGACAGGAAGAAACAACTGAGGAAGAATTGACGAGTGAAGACGATGGCGACGGAGAAGGAGAAGCAACATCAGACTTAGACGATGACGTTACCAAACTGGTGAAACAAAACACAGAAAGTGTAATAAAAGGGAGGGTGGACTAGATTTTGGTGGACTCTGGATACATCTAGAGCTCTAACCGAGGAAAGGCGTCTCAGGGATACCAGTGATGAATATCGCTGATGACCCAGGGACGCCTGGAATACCGGCTAGGGGAGAAGGAAAGTAAGTGAATACAGATGAGATGTTGGAAGTTGTTCCTTACTCGAAGTGCCCTGCTCACTTGGAAACAAGCATGATGCTGGGCTGGAGCTATCGAGCACTCCAGGGATGTCGACTGGCCACGGTAGGAAGTGACCAGAGAAGAAAAAGAAAATTGGACTCCCTACAAGGAAAAGATATAAACTGATTGTGTAGACGACGGCACTAGGCATAAGTTAGGTTAAGTTAGATTTAAGTCCAAAGCAGGCATATCAAAAGTAAACATGTATATAGCCAAAATAACTTCAATAGGGAAAGAGGAACAAGTATAGTTATAAGTCATCATAAATTAAATAATGGTATTGATATATAGTAGAGAGAGCTGCTAACAGGCACAGATCGAGGTAAATTGGTAATGATCATTAACAGGACAAGTAATTTTAGTAGTAGTATATGTTTATATTCCAGAAAGTTTATGTGTACAATTTTAGATTAATTATATATAAGGCATATTGTAATATGAACAGAGCAGAAAAAGTCCCAATTTATAGTAAAATAAGATATCAGGGCAAATGTATAAGGAAATTGAGAAAAAAAAATCCCCAAAGTTGTTGGTACATAATGAAAGTTTCTATGATCGATATATAAAATAAAAATGGCGCTCCCATATCGAATGTCCTTACGTCCGGGTCTCTTATGTTTAACTCTAAATATGTCTCTAGCTATCCAGTGTTTATCATGAAATAATATACAGGGTGTACCGTACGTAACATGTGTGGACAGAAGAAAGAAAAAAAAAGGTTCATGCAAACATGTGTCCCATTTGATCTTGTTAACGAGCTGCAGTTATGTTTGTACTCTTGTAATGTTGAGCTGCTTAACATTAAAGAAAGTGCTCAAAATGGTCACCTTTGGCCTAAATGCCAGCATTGTATTTTTCAAAGATTGCGGCATTCTACGACACGACGACTGCAGGCTTGTATTCAGGCCAAAGGTGACCATTTTGAGCACTTCCTTTCATGCTTAGCGGCTCCACCTTACTGGAGTACAAACATGGATATAACTCGTAAACAAGGTCAAATAGGACACGTGTTAATATTAAAGTTTTTTCATTATTTTTGCGTTTCCTGTCAACCGCTGAGATTGGTTCCACATTTTTATATTTTATGTATCTCCTATGATATCTTCACATAGTCCCCGGGAGTATGCATACCCCAGGTTGAACACCACTGCTCCATTCGACCACCGAAGGGGGTTTCTTAAGTGTCTTCATACCAAAATCCCAGTATAATTATATTCAAATGGCTGCACGCAAGTCTGTATATAAGTAATAAAAGAGAGAATTGGATAATTTCTGTCCAGCCACTGAGGGGTTCACTGGGATCAGAAGCCTCGAAGGGGATCTGATGTTGAGTCTTTTTGTTTGAACTGTCAAGGGATTCTGGCTCCGCACTTTGTATAGCTGGGGTGGATTTAGTGCACTATTTATAAAAACAATACATCTGGGTCCTTTGAGATTTTCCTTATTCCTAGTAAGGGTTGCGTCCCATGATACAATTGAGACACCCTCATCTCTCCATATGTCATTTGCATCAACCATTTTACTCGCATCCGTGGTCACGTAGTCTAACGCAGGCTATATAGCCGTTGACGGAGCTACTAAAGGGAGCGAATCTCGACCGGGTGCGCTGTGGATAGAAGGAGGGGGAAGGAATTTTCTAACATATTCCTTAATCAATGTGTTTTTTCCCGTCCACCGCATTTTCTCTAAACTACCCTTTATAATCCATACCTTATAGACAAAGCCGTTAGATAACCTGTGTTAAAACGTACTAAACAAAATTATAAATACCCTGTTTCTGTCATTTTTGTCCAATTATTTTGGTGCAAATCTATGAATTTTAACATTACCAATACCCTCTTCGTGGGCCCCAGTGGTATGACCAGAGGTTCCCAAACTTGTTAGAGCGAAGGAGCTCTTGCACCAAAAAGAATACACTCTGGGGACCTCATAATTTTTTTTATTCAATAACAACAGTTACATTTTACAAGCATAAAAGTATAAAACAAATTGAAAACATCACATGTTCTGGCTGCTCCCTTGGAAAAAAAACGGCTTGTGTTTAGATTTGAAAAAATTGGCTATCCTAATTACCGATATTTTATAGTGTAATAAACAAATAAAGAATTTTCTAAAACTGTCTTACGGAACTTGAGATGACTGTGGCGGAGCACAGATTGATAAACGCTGGTCTAAGGCGTCACTCTCGGAATAGATTGGACCATAGATGACGGTAATATCGGGGTTAGAATCACGATTGGGGGTGTAGTGAGGGTTTTTTTCTTGAATGGCTTTCCCCTCTCTCTCTACGCAAATCCGGGTACACTTAATTAAAATTCAACCTATATCATCCCTAACACACTAGCGTAGTAAAATTAGTACAAATGCGTACAACCTTAACTAGTATTAAGACGCGGCGCCTAAAATTTTTCTTACCAAAAACTATTATGACTATATAGAGGTAAAAAATCGGGCGAAATACACTCTGTCCAAATGTAATATGAAGCGCCTTTTCTGAAGACTAAAGGAGTGACTATATCTACTTTCACGTATTCAAATGTCAAGACATGCTATACTCACATGTCACTTTTGACACTTTTGACACTTTGGACAGATAATGTCAATATCTATAACATAACATTAATAATATAGTAAAATGTTTTCACTGTTGACCGCAAATTAATGCTTGTATTTTCTAAAAGGTGCTTTCTACAACAAAACTAAAGTTTAAAAAGCTGATACTGTGCCTGATATTGGCTACAATGCCTATGACTGTTAAACCCGCATCGGTGGGCACACGGGCTAAGCAGTTAAACATTTCTTGTATGTTTTTCTGGTGACGGGAGGTCGGGGTTCAAATCCAGGAAGGGGTTTACCACAAACTGTTGTCCACTCTCCTTATATGCAAATAGGAGTACATTTTCTCTAAAAATCCGACCTTCCTCATCTCTGCCGCATTAGTATGGTAAAATGCGGACGGCTAGCGAGACGCGACGCACAATAAAGAAAGTTATTGACGTTCCAAGGACAGCCTCTGTGCTCTAGTGGTCAAAGTTCCTGGCTACGAATCCAGAGGTCCCGGGTCAGATTATTCTATGAAGCAGTAGGTTTGGAACGAGCTCAACTCATTCTCATTGAGGACAAATGAGGAGCTACTTGAATGAAAAAGTAGCGGCTCCGGTCTAGAAAACTAAGATTAATGGTTGGAGGGCCCGATGTGTTGATCACATGACACCCTCTATCCCGCAGAAGTTGGCACTATCTTGGCCAACAGCCGGCAGCCACTGGGTCGGTATGGCTCGATTGCGGGCAGATGCCATGGAGTTTGCTGTTCCAAGAGACTTTAATTCCCTCCCTCTCGCCCAACACTTCATGACTCCCTCGCCGTGTTACAAGTAATCTCCTCCCTGGCATGGAACACTTCCTTGATTACAGAGGGCTGACATTGCCCACAGACATCTCTCGACGTGCCCTCCAATAAATCCTGGAGATTGAATTGAAACAGGGGAAAAGGGGAATCACTAAACGACAAACAGCGGGGATTGTCTAAAGCTGGATACAGCCTATGCGTTTTTATTTTGTGGTCCGTGGTTCCTGTTTTGAAACTCGTCGTGTTTCATAGTCATTAGTAGTAATTTTTTTTTAATCTGGTTTAGTGTTCCTGTTTTGAAATTCGTCGTGTTTCATAGTCATTAGTAGTAATTTTTTTTAAATCTGGTTTAGAGCAAATTTCGTGAGTAGTCCTTTCGCACAGTTCATACAGACCGGCAAAACAAAAAAAGGCATCCTATAAACCATATTCCGGGGCTGCCAGATGTCTACCCAAATTTTTACCCTTCCCTTAGGTATGCCTTAACAGGATCCGAAGAGAAAATTCGTCCAACTTTAAAATTCCTACGGGTCTAATTGTCGAGGACTAGACGCCCCAACGTTGAACTTTCCAGAGTTGACCATGGAACCTTCATCTGACGAATATGCACGAATCATTACGAAGTGACACGAACGAGGCTCTCCTTTGATGCGTGTCATTTTACTGTTCCTCAGGGCGAATCATCACGAATGCTGTATGCGTATATCCCGGGCGAGTACTAGGACGTAGTGGAAAACATTAAGTAATCGTATCGGTAATTAGGTCCGTAAAGTTGGCGGCGCCCATAACGGCACAAATTATATGACCTACGCCAATATTTAGTGCTGAATTTGATAATTGGAGCCATTATGGGTGTCTGTTACGTGAAGTTACGTGAAGTTGGTGTTCTCACGAAAATTATAGCGGCACAAATTATGAGAATAGAATATTCTTGTGACCCAAATTCAGCACTAAATATTGGCATAGGTCTAATAATTTATTCCGTTATGGGTGCTGCCCCCTATGTTGACGACCACGTAATGTCCACCCCTTTTATCCTTCCAAAACCACACATTCACTACACGATTTATAGCTGTATCTCATTCCCTGCAGAGGGTTTGTTTGGCTGTTAAAGGTAGGGTAGGGGCGTGTGGGAGGCTGGGATGTTTCAAGATGAAATGAACAGCGCCTGTAAGTTATAGCTCATATTCCATTATAATTCATCTCCCTGTTAGTGCTCCAAGCTTATAGTGGTGTGTGTGTCTGTGTGGGGGGTGATATATGAGGGGGTGAAGGGGCGCTCATTAAACTCTCTATTGTATGATTGTAGCAGCACACAATGGGCTGCTATAGTTTACAACTATAGTAAGGTTATGGTACGAAGGAACCTTTTAGAA
Organism: Timema bartmani; assembly: GCA_902151455.1. Classification (NCBI taxonomy): domain Eukaryota; kingdom Metazoa; phylum Arthropoda; class Insecta; order Phasmatodea; family Timematidae; genus Timema; species Timema bartmani. Next base: position 222,775 of record CABFWB010000619.1, on the reverse strand, counting down.
AATAAATAAAAATAAAATAAATATAAATATTTTGTTGCGGCTAACATTGATCACGTTTTACTTCATTATTAGTATTTATTCATCTTCTTCTTAAGGCGGGGATGAAAAGATACGCGAGGAAAGGGCAGTGTTTTGGCAGTATTCATAGCAAAACTTTTTTTTTTTTTTTTTTTCTACGGTAGCAAACTTGAAGTTTTTGG
>CABFWB010000619.1:210435-222321 GCA_902151455.1 Timema bartmani | reverse complement strand
CCACTTTTTCTCTTCATTTAAAAAGTTCGCCATAAAATTACAGATATTCGGACCTACCAATTTTGCCGGAAAAGTATTTTCACATTCGTTCAGTGATTCATTGCATCCATTACATGCTACAATCGACATGAGATCGACGGCTTTACTTCCCCTCCCAAAGGAAGTTGTGCTACGTATTTTCTTATCTCTCATGGGGGTCACCTCAACCTCGTGAGGACAAATGAGGAGCTACATGAATTAAATAGTAGTGGCCTTGGTCTAGAAAACTGAGATTAATGGACGTATCGTTAGTTGTGCTGACCTCATGACACCCTCTATCCGCAGAAGTTTGCACTATATTCGTCAACAGATATATATAACCGTAAAAAAAGGGTTACTTCCTATTTAAATGAGACTTTCTTTATGTTTTACATTTTTCCTTAATCCGCTTCTTAGTCTTATCCTGGAATTTAATTACATTATGCCTTGGTCTAGAAAACTGAGATTAATGGACGTATCGTTAGTTGTGCTGACCACATGACACCCTCTATCCGCAGAAGTTTGCACTATCTTAGTCAACAAATATATATATATAACCGTAAAAAAAGGGTTCCTTCCTATTTAAATAAGACTTTATTATGTTTTACATTTGTCCTTAATCCGCTTCTTAGTCTTATCCGGGCATTTAATTACATTAATGTAGTAGAGATGAGTAAGGAAGAATTTAAATTAAATATACCCTCATCGGTGAGCACGTGGGTTTAATGTCAGGTTAATCTAATCTGGTTCAAATCCGGGCAGGTGTACTGATTCCCCCCCTTCCCTTCTCTTAAGGCTTACGATCTCCCTCCACGCAAACCAGGGCACATTATTTCTTAATCTTCCTTTCCTCGTCGCTATTTCATTAGTAGTTTTCATGCGTATAGCCCGGGTGGTTAGTAAGATGCAATGGAAAATTATATATATAAGAAATGTCCTATTTGTGTGGAAGGAGAATGGGAAACGATTTAGGGAAAAAACACCTGACTGGGATTCGAACATGGATCTCTCAATCGTAGGCAGACAAGACTAGATGCTTGACGTTTAGTCCGCGTGCCCACCGATGTAGGGTCACATTGAAATGTGAGACGTGAATACGCCCTTATTTTAACGCACGTGCCGTACCTCTCGACATTTTTTTTTTTTCAACTCCATACATTTTTAATATTTTCGTTGTCCATGTGTAAGCACGCACCTCAGCTTTACTCTTACTGCCCTATTTGAGAAGAAGGCCGTATGTCCAATTGGTACGGTTCTTGCTGCCTGTTCGTGCTACCCATAACAAACTACGATGTAACGAGGACACAGGATTATAGTAAGTTTTAAGGATAGCGCCTAATTCTATTTTATGAAGACCGTCTTAAACGGGCATGTCAAACTTGCAGTCCGCGGACTGCATGTGGCCCGATCCATGATTCTATACGACCCACGAATCTTATCATGAACCTACAGATAAACCGGCCACTTTTTTTTCATATAAAAGTTGTAGAAATACATCATTAAGCTAATGCTATGGGCCTTTATTATCACAGTTGATTACATCAGATTAAAAAAAATCTTAAACAAAGGTTTGTTTTTTTTTGTCTAAGAAAGCGTGGTAAGAACCGAAATACACTCTGGGAATGCCGATGACATGGAGCTCGGGGTTCGAATCCTTGTTGGGTGTACTGAGTGGTTTAAAAAGTTTTCCTTTCTGCGTCCACGCAAATGCGGGTACACTTTCTCTTAATTCTACCTTGCTCATTCTTACCCCACCAGTGTAGCTATGTTAATAACTTGAAAGGGTAGTAGGTCTAAGACAACACTACTAAAACAACTCTACTAAAACGCACGGGCAATATTTTAAAATACTTTGTTCCTATTATATTTAATTAACTAAATTGTTGTATTCTTTGAGTTATTTTGGTTATAGTACATATTTAAAACATGTAAATTGAACAACCAATTTTATTTTGTGTTGTGGTTTTGCCTTAAATCGATGCATTCCTTTCAAACACTGTAATTAAACGTATTTGTAACCCCGTTATATGTGTGTGTAGATGTGTGTGTAACGGGCTTGCATATGCGTATACACATTGTGTAACGCAATATGTGGGACCCAATTCAGCGATGGGCAGGAGACAAAAAAATCAATGAAAAAGGTTGATATTAACACGTGTCCTATTTGACCTTGTTTCCAAGCTACAGCCATGTTTGTACTCCAGTAACGTGGATCTGCAGGAAGTGCTCAAAATGGCCGTCTCTAGCCTGAATGCAAGCCCGCAGTTGTGTCGTAGAATGCCGCAATCTTTCAAAAATAAATTGAATTTCAATGCTTGCATTCAGCCATTTTGAGCACTTCCTAAAATATAAAGCAGCTCCACATTACTAAAAGACAAACATGATTATAACTAGTGAACAAGGTCAAATGGAACACATGTTTTATTTACTTTTTTTTTAGCTTCGAGTCTTAATACCTGTTAAGGCTATACGCATTATACTAAATAACGCTGATGAGTCAGAGATTAGGAAGGTTGAATTTAGAGGGAGAGTACCCGCATTCGCGTCGAAAATAATTATTGGAAAAACCTCCCTCAGTGCACGTGATCGGGTTTCGAACCCCGACCTTCCTGTCATCGGCACTCTAGTCTAACACGTGAGTGACGCCTTAGGCCATGCGGCCACCGAAGCTGGTTTTATATAAGCCTTATTCATTGTTTTTGTGTCTCCTCCTCACCGCTAAAGTTGGTTCCACATATTTACGGTATATTCTGTGTATTCCCAAATTTAGAACTATCAGTAGTTGAGGCCCTCTTTCTATATTGCGGTTAAAGTACTCTATTATGAAGATGCGCCGTTACCGACCGATTCTAGTCCTCATCCACTCACAATCGCGTACGCGAGCAAAAAAAAAACTTTGTGCGCATGCGCGTCGTTTAGGACACGATAGTAGTAGTGTGATACAGTGTAGGAGACTTGGAGTACACATCAGCGGAGTGGTTGAATGATAAGGGGGGTGGGGGGGTTAGCGTGAGTTTTGCAAGAGAGGCCACAAGTTTTGATCGTCATCATTCTCTTGCGTTCACCCGCAAGCTATAGGGCATCCACAGTAGGAGAGGTTGTCTCCGACAGCTAAGAAACGTTTTAATATACAGCATGTTCGCAAACTCATAGCCCAAACTGCACAGATAATTTGTTTGGACAACAAAAGTAATACAACATCCATACACACATCCGGAAAACTATGCTTATACCATTAAATTTTGTTCAAACTTTCTGCGTACAGCGCCGGGAGAGCAAAGCTGTTCAAACATGCGTGTAAAAAAGGTTGAATAGGAGTTAGGCGCGCGTCACTACACACCTCGACATCTTGGAGCACGGCAGCAGAACATACCACAATTAATAATAAACAACACACCAGTCTATCTAGAAATGAGAATACGTTCTGAGGGCCATCACTAACGAACGGGGTGACCTGGCGGTCTAGGGGTAAGGTGTCAGACTTCTATGCTGGGGGTGCGGGGTTCAATCCTTGGTGCCGGCACAGATTTATCTGATAGCCAAACCCTTCCTTCACCTCTGGCAAGACGTGTATTAATCACAACTTGTGAATGTGAGGAATGTCAGACTTTCACCGTGGTTCGGATCCCACGTTAAACTGTAGGTCCTCCATTTCATCTCACATACCATTACACATTAGCGTAAGTGCGTATAGCCCGAACGGGTAGTAAGACGCGGTGCTAATAATAATAATAATAATATCAATGTTCTTACATCACAGAAATTGTTTGCCATTATTACATGTGCAGTGCCGCGCGCCTAACTTCTATGCAACCTGTTGTACACGCATGCTTGACAACTTTGCTCTCCTGGCACTGTACGTCAAAACTTTGAACATAATTTAATGGTAATAGCATAGTTTTCTGGATGTAAGTGTATAGGGATTTTGTATTACTTTTGGTTCAAACAAGCTGTATGTGCGGTTTGGGTGTTGAGTTTCCGAATATTCTGTATATCCATTCTCCAAACCAAATGATCTGCAATACAATTATGTTGATTTATTGTCGCAAACAAACAATTTGTCTTAAATTATTAACAAATTTTTACATAATTGAAACATGAACTTATGAAAATAGCCGTTTAGATGTTTCTTTTTTTTTGTGGAAGCTGAGTCTGTGATTCACTTTTTAAAAAATTTGCTTTTCAAACGAGAGCTTCTAAAATCTGGCGTTGCTCTTCTTCTTAAATTGAGATGGAAAACCGCCCAGAAAAAAAAGGGTGTTTGATGAACTCATACAAACTGTCAAGGATGTTGTGTAAATGCGCTGTTTACAAAAAATAAAAACTTATTTTGAAACTAATATTTTGTATGGTTCTTTCTCTAAGTTATAAATTTTTTTTATTTATTTTAGTGATCAATTATAAGAAGATACTAAAAGTGTGAATATAATACTTTTTAATTTATTATTTCATGTATTATAATATCTCTTGTTGCCACAGCCGCAAAACAAAAAACATAGTTAAACTAATATATTTTGTTCTTTCAATAAGTTATAATAACACTTTATTGATAATATGGTATTACTAAGACAATAATAATTATTTCCGAACGGGTTGATATTACTGACTCTCAACCAATGTTTACAATAAATTACCTTCTGCTAGCTGTCACTTAGCGCCTCTTCTACCGTAGATAGAGTAGAGATACAATTTTTTTGTCACTGCGTCTTACTACCCATTCGGGTTATACGATTATGTTCTAATTACGCTAATGGTTTTAGGTATTAGGAAGGTTCTATCCATAGAAAATGTACCCGAATTTGCGTGGAGGAAGAATGGAAAAACCATTTTGGAAAACCCACCCTCGGTACACCTAACCGAGATCGAACCTCGATCTTCCCGTCATCGGAAGCCTAATCTCCTGCGAGAGTAGTGCGTTAGACCACGCGGCCAGCGGAGCGCGCTAGAGGTAATATTAACACCTATTACGGTAAGACTGATTATATAGTAAAATGTAATAAATGTTGACTACAACAATATTTTTGTTAAAATCTACTACAGCACTTTGTTCACTTCCCACTCAAAAGTAATCTTTCATAGCGGGGTGTACCGTGAGTGTGTGAGAGGGATGGTTCAGAGGAGGGTAGAGCGGGGCGCACAGCCTCTCTCGGTTGCCATGTCAATGCCCCCCCCCTCCCTTTACCCCTGGCTGGTGTGCCCTTCTCACCCCCTAGCCTAGTGGGACGATGGGCCCAGGGATCGATACCAGCCTAGGACTCCGCCGCAGGGGTTATCTGACCTTCCGCCGACAGCTGAGAGTGGTTTCCTCGTGACCCAGCCATAGTTGCTTCAACCCTATAACAATATACCAGAGTCTTAACCAGATATTTACTTAAGGAGGGTGGGGTAAGTAGGGGGGAGGAGGGGGTCGAATGGTCTAAGGTAGGGGCGCCAAATTCATTGAGTGTGGGAGTTACTTTAAATAATGTAAAATTCACAGAATAAACTGGCCTGCTGATTTTTTTAAGCACCGCGTCTTACTATCTTTCGGTTTATACCCTTATGTTTTAATTACGCTAGTGGTTTTAGGGTTTAGGGAGGCTATATTTAGAAGAAGTGCACTCGCACTTGCATGGTTGGAGAGTGGAAAACCATTATAGGGAAAACCAACCGACAGAGATGTGAACCCCGATACCCCCTCCCACACGTCATCGGAAGTCTAGACTACTACGAGAGTAGCGGGTTGCTGATGAGGAGATCGGGGTTCAAATACCGGTCAGGTCTAATGGGTGGTTTTCCCTAAATAGTTTAACATTCTCCTTCCACGCAAATATGGGTACATTACCTCTAAAATACTTCCTTCCTCATCCCTATCCCATTATAATAATTATCATTATATGTGGATAACCTGAACAGGTAGTAAGATGCGCTGATAAAAAGATATATACATCTATAATTCGATAAAAAAAAGTTTTGATATAACAACATCAAAATAACCGCCCTTAACTTGTGTTCCCTGCACCCCCATCAAGTTTAGTTCTTAGGGAGCACAGACCCCTTGCCCTCCACAGAGTTAGGTAGGCCTACACAGTTTTAGTCGCATATAATGCATATGAACCGGAAGTGTTTCGGTATCAAATCAGTGCACTTCCCGTGATAGTACAGCTCTCGTAATCACTACTCTCCTGGTAATACGAAGCTCTTTGTTAATCTTGAACCTTATCTGCAGGATATGTCCAGGTTTTCTGCCTATAGCTAAACATCATTATCGCGAAAGATAACAAGTTGGCGGAGTTAGACTCGATTAGATTTCCGCCACGAAGCTGCCTTTAGCTTAGATCGTGGAAAGATTTTTTAAAGTCCATAACACCGGTGGGCACACAGACAAAGGCATCAGTCTCTTCTCTGATATAGTTTGCTTGGTGGCAGATAGGTCGAGAGTTCAAATTATGGTAGGCTGCTCTTAGCCCACACCTTCCTTAACATTGTTTTCTTATATTTATTTGTGCAGATGCGGGTACATTTCTTCTAGATTATACTTTCCTCCTTCCTGAGGCATTAGCGTAAATATGCGGATAGCCCAAATGGGCATTAAGGCACGGTGAACTCGCTTCAGTCGCCGCATGGTTTAAGGCGTCACTTTCGCAATATACTGGACTGCCGATGAAGAGGGAGATCGGGAGTTCGAATCCTGGTGGGGTGTATTGAGGGTGGCTTTTCCTAAATGGCTTTTGATACTTCCTTCACGGAAATGACGGTTCACTCGCTCTAATAATTAGTAGGCCTACATTAACGTACAACCCGAACGGATATGGAGACGCGGTGTTAAAAAAAATATTCTTTTTCTAAGGGAGGATTATTGAGGGACGTAATTTCATGGTGGCTACAGATAGGGAAAACAGGTAAAACCTGGAAAAGTAAGGGAATTTTTGAATGACAGGGAAAACCGGGAATTTAACTAAAAATAAGGAAAAGTCAAGGAATTAAAAATATGTCTAAAAATCCCATTAATTTCGCAACTAAACACTAAAACAAGAGTTAATACCTAAATAAAATAACATTTTAATTTTTAAAATAACTGATAAAACTGTTTATGTTTAGTAGATACAAATTTTTTTAATATGTGATCAATAATAAATAAAACAAGTCATCATCCACCATTAAAACTGGGATAAAGTAGTCTGGGGAAATTGAAAAATGTTGCCTGGAAAACCTGGAAAAGTCAGGGAATTTTGTAAAATATGTTTTGTAGCCACCCTGAATTTACATAGAACCCTTATATGATAGGATGGAATATACATAGCCTAAGAGATTATATGTGTGCTATGGAATTTACATAAAACACGCAGATGGGACGGAATTTACCAAAACTGACTTTTACATAAAATTGTTTATGAATGTCTTAGGTGTTTCTTAATGAGAACAACCAACAAAGTTATTAAAATCAATCATTTTAAATTAAACTTATCAGGATACTGCTATCATATTCCTGCCCATTTATTTACAAACAAGAACAGATAAACTTGCGCTTATGAAGCTCACAACGGGTCACTTAACTTCCCTGATAGGGGCATAACATAAAAAGCCGACAGTTAAGCTTGTTTAAATGAGATGAATTGTCTTAGAGAATTATTACTAAATATGTCGATGTGAGAGCCCTTTTGAACCGTAAAAACCCAAATGTAAACAAATATTGTAGGCTATTATGATGAATTTTACTGGTTGAACTATTATTTATAGTTTATTATTATTATCATTACCGCCTCTGTAGTCTAGTGATCAGAGTTCCTGGCTACATACAGATCCTTAGCTCCAGGGTTCAATCCTCGGCGCCTCCAGATTTTCTGCTAAGCAGTGGGTCTGGAACGAGCTCAAACTCAGCCACGTGACGGCAAAATTTAATGAGACGTTACTTGAAGTAAAAAGTAACGGCTCCGGTCTAGGAAACTGAGATTAATAGTCTGAAGGTTCGTTGTGCTGACCACACGACACACTTTATCCGCACCAGTTGGCGCTATCTTCGCCGAAAGACGGCGGCCGTTCGTTCGGTAGGTATGGCTCAATTGCGGGCTGATACCATGGAGTTTTAATATTATTACTCTTATTATTAAAATAAAAGTTATTATCATTATCACCATTACGATTGTGTGAGGAAATACATATTGGTATTCCACTCTCTCCACGCGCAAGTGCGAACACATTTCCTCTAAATTCTACCGTCTTCATCCCTTAGTGTAAATATGCCTACATCTCTCATGGATAGTGAGACACTGCGCGCGCGCGCACACACACACATAAAAACACACACATACACATAAAAACACACACACATACACATACACATACAAACACATACACACAAAAACACACAAACCGCACTGATCATTAATATAAAAACTTTTTTTTTTGTTCATTGTTCGCACTATATTATTTTTCTGATTCGACTAGTAACTAATCTTTAGTCAAGAATATGAAAGAGTCATATATTTACTAGAAACAAAATATTCTCCTTGGATTAACATAACATCCCATGAAAGGAAACAACATGCAGATCTCTTTGGTTAAAAGAGCTCCCCCCCCTTCCCCATTTCTCCTCGCTTTGTGGAACTGTACCAGGGGGATGCCAGGGGCGTAATCCAATGACGACTGCATTCCAAACCCGGTAGTATCTTCTTTATAGAACCATTTACAAGGGCTTTAAAAGGAGCAGTTTATAGGTGTTACGTGCCGTTTCACGAGAAACAAGCGAATGTAGCCGACGGCACAACTGGAGGGCAAGGAATGTAACCGTAAAAAAATAAAAAGCACTAAAGAAAATGTAGCCTTAAGGTTGGGGTGCTAGTGAGCGCCAGTTTAGTGCATTAATTTTGCAGTTTTTATAGCATAAACATTTTTTGGCAAAAATAGATTAAAAGTTGTCACTAAATTCCAGGACACCCTTGATAGATATTAAAGAACTGTTGAGATGAGCATGTGCGGAAAACTAAACTATATGTATCTATAGAAGAAATATTTGATTTATTTTGGCTAAAAAATGTTTATGCTATAAAAACTGAAAAATTAATGCACTAAACTGGCGCTCACTATCACCCCATCTTAATACTAAGCTTTCGTAGAAAGGAACGTAAATGGGATGAAATGTGCAATTTTTAATTAAGCATTCCTTTCTATGCTATCGAACCCGCGTATTTTTTTTAATTAATATTTTTTTAGCGTATGTATTATTTAACTGTTCAACCCGTTGGTTAGGGATAAGGAGTATACATTTGAAAGGAAATGAACCATCATTCGCGAGGAGAGAGGATGAGAAAACTCCAGATAAATTTTCAATTACATAAACCGAATTCTATAGGTATATAATTTAAGATAGTCAATGAATGTATGGATTCTAAAAAGTGGTTGAGGTCTATATAAAAAAATTCTTGAACTGTAGATTTACATAAAGAATCACAAAACTATTGAACTTATACTGGGCTTGACTACAAACTCTATGGTTTGAACAAGTATATAAAATATATGTTATTTAGCTTTTGCACGCTTTGCAATTACAATGCGTTATTTAAGTTTTTCGGCGACCCATTTCGATGGTTTCCGGTTTCCAACAGTTCTCTGGTCCCTAAACTATCGATTAAACGCAGGACGACTGATTATCAAGTAGTCGAAGCCCTGGCTTGTTCAACCCTTTTATAATAACAATAATAATATATAGGCACATATCACCTACCACTAATTTATTCGGTCCAAGAGAAATGTCGAGCTTCACTTTCTCCCCATATTGTCACTCAGCTACTCATGCAAGGGTGTTCAATAAGTTGCCTATGAGTCAGGCGTTTAACGACGCGGTGATTGTGGAGGGGGGCGAGGAAATAAAAATAGATTACCAGTATGGTCGTGCTACCTAGTGGCTGAAGAAAGAACTTCTATTCAGATCGAACATCAAAGTTTAATCTTCTAAGAGCGCTTGCGTTAGATGCAAACTATTCGGCACGTATTCATGAGTGGTTGCCTAACGTCTCAGGTGTTTGCAGCAGACTAGACGACAGATTGAACTGAAGCAACTACAGTAGAACACCGGTTATACGAGTTGATTCGTGACAAAAAGGTGGTTCGGACCATTGAAAATATAGGATAGTTGGATTAAGGAAAAAATATAACACTACTATACAATAGTAAAAATGATAAAAACTTTTAAAACAAATGACACGTGAAAAATGAATAAATGTAATAATAAATTGGAAAGGAATGTAAAGGAATACGACCACTTGGTCTGACTCGTAGAGGGGCTGCAGCTTTCTTCTTGGTTGCGGTGATTTGGTTAGTTGGCAATTCGGATGATCCGAGCTCTACTGTGAACGTTTTGATCATCATATTATTATTTATATTATTAGGTGTTATGTCTTCCGACAGGTCCATTCTTTTTGTCAGTGAACTTATACCGCCAATGCGCCCTGTTCTCTGCCTCCTCCTTCAGCTTCCAGAATTTTCTTCTTTCCCTCAAGTCGTCCAATATTTGTATCCTCCTTCTTCCTAAGCTCCTCTTTCCCCCAACCTTCTATGACGTTGTGCAGAAGACAGTTCCTCCTAAAGAAGTGTCCGATCCAGTTTGCTTTGTACCGAAGAATCACCTCCAAAAATGTTTATCTTTTCACCCAATTTTCTTAAGACTTCTTCATTTGCCACCCTGTTGTCCACCTGATCTTTTCAAGTCTTTTCCGGCACCACATTTCAAAGCTCTCTAAGTATTTTCCCCCATCATATGACAAATCAAATATGGAACAGCTACTGATATATTGTTTATTGTAGCACTATTTAGCTTGTTTAATTAACTTACAAACTATTTGTGGCTTATCCTAACTTAAATTAAAAAAGAAAAAACTAAAGCCACTAATTTACCTTTTAGCGAATATAAATAATTTTATTTCGTTGAGAATTGAAGCCGCAGCCATTAATACAAGTACTGAGAGAGCCGCCGTGCCATACTAACGGCACTCTCACCTAAAACACAAGCAGTATAGGATTTTAAGGAGGCGAACATAAAAATTAATACAGGAATATAATTATTTTGAGATCACAGTACCGTTATTGTTTTAGTTCTAATACCGGTTATTACTAACTCCATCTATTATGAATAGACACGATGAGAAAGGTGAATTTTTAGTAGAACTTATTTAACAGCAATAGTAATAAAATATGGTGAGTGGGAGAAATCAAGCCTCCTATTATGAATTGGTCTTTTACTTTCTATGTGATATCTCACTTCATTCTGTGCGGACTTTCAGTATTTACGAATACCTGTACAGGTGGTCATATGGACAAAAGCGTCAGCCTTGTCTTGTCTGTTTTGTTGGTCGGGGTTAGAATCTTGGCCCGCGTTGCTGAGATTCCCTTCCCAGCCTCCTACCCACCTCGCACTTGTTAAATAGTGTCACACTCTATCACCACGCAAATGCGGGTACATTCTTCCTTCCTAGTCCCCGCCCCATTAGTGTAAATATGCAAACAACCTGGAGGGGCAGTAAGATTTGTACACACATAAAGTATGTACCTGACATGTAGCACGCATCCTTTGCGTAGGCCTAAATATCTGTATGCAAATAATTTTTTTTAAATACATCGTGGCATGTGTGCTAGTTTATATATTGACACACCAAATAATGAGATGATAAATGATCTATTTACCTTTCGTAAAACTTAACGTGGAAAGATGATTTCTCAAAATTAATTTCTTCTAAAATTGTTAGTGGTCTTTGCTTCAGTTTATTTATATATTGGTGACCTGGTGGTTTAGGGGTAAGGTGTCAGACTTCTGTGCTGAGGGTCCGGGGTTCAATCCTCGGTCCCGGCACAGATTTATCTGATTGACAAACCCTTCCTTCACCTCTGACAAGA